>JAYKKM010000184.1:0-130480 GCA_035772405.1 Chrysogorgia sp. JL179-B06 | reverse complement strand
TATCCTCCCCCCCAAACCACACCCTATCCCCACCTCCACCACACCAAATCCACCCACACCACCCACCACCACCAAAACCACCCCAACAACCCACCACAACCAACCACTACCACACCCAATCCAAACCCACCCACCACCCCTCCACATAAACCCCACCCCAAACCCCCCCCCCAAACACCCCCCCCAACCCCAAAACACCCCACCCCCCAACTCACCAACCAACACCCACCCCCCCCTTCCCCCACCAACCAAACACCCACCACACACTACACCCACCCACCCCATACCCCACCACTACCCACCAACTACCCAACCCCAACAACACCACCCCACCAACCACCCAACCCAAACCCACAACACCCACCACCCAAACACCTACCCACACAAACACAAACCAAACCAACCCCACCCCAACAACACCCCTATCACCCCACCCCAAACACCAATCCCAAACCCACCCACCACAAACAACCCCAAAAACCCACCTCCCCCAACCCCCACAAAAACATAACCAACATCCCCCCAAACACCATCCCCAACCCCAAAGCACCACTCCCACCCCCCCCCACACACCCCCCCACAACACCACCAACACCCCAACAACCAAACTCCCCACCCCTAAACCACACCACCACCACCCACCCTACCCCACCCAATCCACCCTACCAACCACTCAACCCAAACCATACCCACCCCCAACACCTACCACACACACCACACCACCCCACCCACCAAACACCACCACCACCCCACCCACACAAAAACCAAAACCACACACCAACCCCACCCAACAACCAACCCACCCCATAACACACCACCAAACCCATATCCCCCCCCCCCAACACACCTCCCAACACACCCCACACCAAACCCACACCCCACCACCCACCTCCAAAACACACCCCACCACCACCCAACAAACCAACACACCCACATACCACTACCACACCACCACCAATAACCACCCACCACCCCACAATCCCTACCTCCCCCCACCCACCGCACCACCCCACACCCACCCTCACCCACCACCCTCCCCATAACCCTATCCAACAATCCCATCCCAATCATAACCATCCCCTAAACATACTACACCTCATCACCCCCCACACACATCAACCCACATACATAAATCCACCATAATACCCAAACCACCAACCCCAACACACAAAACCACCAACACCCCACCTCACCCTCATCTCCCACCACACCCCAACCCCCACCAACATCCCAGCCCCATCAAACCATCCCCACTTCCCTACCAATTTTTCCAATCCATACCAATGACAAACACATCACCATACCTCCATACCATCCCATCTACCAACAATCCCCATCAATACAATACAATCCCAAAATCCCCTCATCCCCCCCACTCCAATACTAAAACCCCAATCACCAATCCATACCCAATACAATACCAACTAACCAACCATCATACCCACCCGAAAATCCCCCATCATACCCCCCACTAACCCATCAATAATCCCTCCCCCCCACCACCACATCCAAAATACCACCATCCTCCACACACACCACCCCAACAACCAACCTACAATCCCCATCCTCCCCCAATCCCACCCCCAATCAATACCAATCCCACCCAACCCATCATACTACCACAATCCCTCAAACAACCCCCCCCCCCCCCCCCCCCCCCCCCCCAAAACAAACCCCAATCCACCTCACCAATCCCAAAACTCACCACCACCCTACACAAACCATCCAAACCACCCCACCCTCCCCACACCCCCAATACACCTAACCAATCAACCCCACCAACACAACCACCAATACCATCCCTCCTCACTACCAAAAACCCACCTCCACCCCCCAACCCACCCCACCACCCACCCACCCACCACACACCCACCCCACCAACATACCCCATACACCCCACCACACAACAACAACCCCCCCCACCACCAACCTCCCTACAACCTCCAACCCCAACACCTCCCCTCCATAACCATACAACACACCATCTCCCACCCACCCAACCCCCCACCCCACCCACCCCCACAACACCACCACACCCCGAACAACCCACACCCCCATCCACCCCCCAACAACCAACCCCACCACACCCACCAACCCACCCCCACACACACCAACAACACCCACCCACCCACCATCACCCACACCCCACCACCACCACCCACCCAACCACACCAACACCCCCATTCCACACACACCCTCACCACACCCACCCTACCACAAAACCACTCCCACCCACCACCTACCACATCCACACCCCCCAACACCACCACCTCCAACCTACAACCCCATAAACCTAACCACCACCATCCCACCAACATCCCATAACCAATACAACCATACCACAACTACATCAAACCCACCCACCACCACACGACCAACCCTCCCCAACCTCACCCTCACCAACACACCAAACCATCCCACCCCCACCCACCCCTCAATACCACCCAACCACCCATCCACCCCAACCAACCTCTCCCACACCAATCCTCCAATCCAAACCCACCATCCCAACCCAACACCCACAACCTATCAACCCCACCATCCCCATACCCCACATCACTACCCTACCCCACCCACCACCACAAAAACAATCCACACATCCACCACACCTCTACCACCACACCCCCAAAACCACACATCCTCCCAATCAATACCACCCCTACCCTAACCCCAAGACCCCCACTCCCCCACAACCCACCCCACCCCACCCCACCCCACACCACCCACCACCACCCCCATCAATCCCAACCCCAACACACCCCACAAATCCCACACCACCACCCCACACACCCCACCCACCCACACACCCAACATCCACCCACCCACCACTCCATCACACCCCACACAACACCACCCATACCCCACACCACACCTCACACCTCCCACCCACTCCACCACCACCCCACCCCCACCACCCACAAATCCCCCCCACATCCCAACCCATACCCCACTACCCATACAATCAACCCCACCCACCACAACCACCCAACAAACACACCACCACCAACCCACCAATACCTACCCCAATCCACCCCAAACCCACACACCAACCACCATAATACATCCAATACCATCCACTCCCAACCAATCCCTCCCTATACAATACACACCCACCACAACCCCACCCACCCTCAACATCCCAATCCAACCCCCCAATCCATAAACAAAACCCTCCAATCCCCCATCCCACCCCCCACCACCATCACACCCCACCCTACCAACCCCCCCCAAACCCTACCCCAATCCCAAACACCACCACACAAACCAATCCACTACCCTACCACCGACACACAAACCACACAACATCCCCCAAAAACACACCAACCACACCACCCACCCAACCATCACACCAATCCAATACCACACACCAATACCCACCCTCAACCCCACCACCCACCCACACACTAAAACACCCTATCCTAACCACAAACATAAAAACCAATCAAATCACCAACACTACCATCAATCATACAATCAATCCCAAACCATTAAATCCATCAATCCCATCCCCACACATGTCCAATCCAAAACTCAACAATCCAACCACCCTCAAACACAAAACCACCATCCCACACCACCCAATCACCAACACAGCACCTCCACCCACAACCCACCACCACCCCACCCACCACCACCCACCAACCCAACCCCACCAATACCAACCACCACCACACCTAAACCCCCACCACACCCACCTCCCATCCCACCAATCAAAACCCACCTCAATACCCACCCCACCATACAATCCCACACCCACACATCCCCAACAAAATCCCCACACAACCTCCCCTACCACCTTCCAACCCCTTAACCCTCCACACACAACCCCAATCCAAACCTACAAATCCCACACCCAACACCACACACCCTCAATAACCCACCATCCACCCCAACATCCACACCACCTACCCCACACTACCAATCATCCCCCACCACCAACACCCACCCCCCACCCCACCTTCCCAACCATACACCCAATCCAAACCAATCAATACCAATACCTAAACCACCAATACCCACCACCACCCCACCACCACTCCCAAAACTACAAACCAACCAACATCCACACAAACCACAACTCAAACCATTCAACAATACCACACAACCAACCCACCACCACCCCACCCAAACCCCCAACCCACCACCCACACCACCACCACCACCCCACCCACCCCCAATACATCCACCCCTCCACCCAATCCCACATACCCTCCAACAATACCTACCACTACCAAATCCAACCAATCCAATACCCATCCACACCAAACCCTCTACTCCACCCACCACCCAACCCAATCACCACCATCCCCACTCCACCCTACTCCCCATCCACACCACCCCACCACCATCCTCACCCACAACCCCTCCCCAACCCTACCACCCACAACCCCACACACCACACACCCCAACACCCACCCCCCCCCCCCCCCCCACCTCCCACCACCACCACCAACTCCCACCACCCCACAAACCTCAACCCACCACCACCAACCCACCACCACCCACCCACCACCCACACCACCCAACCCCCACCACCAACCTATCCCCCACCCCCACAACCAACCACACCCCACCAATACCCAACCTCCACACCTACCCACCACCATCACCAACCCACCTCCCACCCACCACACACCACCACCCACCAACCAACCCACCCCCAATCCCAATCACTACCCACCACCCCACAACACCCACTCCACCCACCAACACCCACCCAACCTCCCCAATCACCTACCCAATCCCCCACACACCCCAACACACTCCCCCACACACCTCCCCCACCACACCCACCACCACCACAACACCCCACCCAACACCCAAACCTAACACCACCCACCTCACACAACACCAACACAACCCCACAACCAATCCACATACCACACACCACCACCACCCACCACCACTCCCAATCACTACCCATCCCCACAATACCAACCATATTCCTTCCCACACATACAAACCCACCCACCACCCACCACCCCTCAACAATCCAATCATCACAAACCACCAATCAAACCCTACCACCACCTCCCACCAAATACCCAACCCAACCAATCCAATCAATACACCTCCCCAAAACAAACACCACACCAACCCACCACCACCACACCCACACACCATCCCCACAAACCAATCCTCACTCACTACCCCTACCCAATCACTCCAACATCCCAACCCCACCCTCCACTACCACCTATACTAACCCTCCAATCCAACAACCTCCACCCAAAACACCACAACCAACCCACCTACCAATCCACAATCCAACCAAATATCCAAACCCACCAACCCCAAATAATCCAATCCAAATCACTCCCAACAAACTACCTCAATCCATACCCCAATCAATACCATACACTCAACATCACACCACCTCCATCCCCAATCCACATCACACAATCCACCCAACTACTACCCCACCACAACCCACCCATCACCCACACACACCCCCATACCACCACCCCACCACCAATCCCCCTCAATACCAACCACACCACCCCCCCCCCACACCCCAACCACCCACCTCCCCACAATACACTACCAATCACACCCCATACCCACCTACCATCCCACACCACTAACAATCAATACCCTATCACACAACCAACTCAACTCCAATCCTCCACATCCCAATCCACTACAATACAATCAATCAATTCCCCATCCACCACTCCCAATCCCAATCTACACTATCCACATACCAACCAAACCCAATACCACTCCACTCCAATCACAACCCATCCCAAACCTCCCAATCCATAATACCCAACAATCAATACCACCCAATCAACAATAAATCAATCCAACCCAATCACCCATCAACACAACAATCAAAACACCACCCACTACCTCAACACCCTCCACTCCCACCATACTCCAATCCCCACCATCTAAAAACCACATCACCCAATCCCCCCACCAATCCCATACTCCCACCTACCACCAACCCTCCCAATCCCTACATCCATTCATACAACCCCTCCCCAACCTACCACAAACCAACCCCACCAATCCTACCAAACCCAAACCTAACCCACCACATCCACCCCCTACAAACAAAACCTACCCCATTCAATCCAACTCCAACCCAATCAATACTCACATAAAATCCAATCCAATATCCAAATAACCACTACCCTACCTCCAAAACCAATATATCAACCCAACAATCTAAATCACCACCATCCAATCAAACCAACCCACACCAAACCTTCCCCTCCACCCATACCACCCTTCCCCAACCTCCACCCACCATATACCAACCCCCACCAACACCTACCTACCTCCCCAATCACTCCACACCTCCCAATACACTCCAAAAACCCAATCCTCCCAATACCCTACCCAATCAAAACCAACCCAAAAAAAACTACCCCAATCAATACAATCCCAATACCCATACTCCCCAATCCAATCAATAACCAAATACAAACCCTACCCCATCCAATCACTACCCAACTCCCAATCATCACAATCCAACAATAAAACCAATCCCTACAAAACAATCATCACTACCCATAACACAATACCAATCCCAATACTACCACCCAATCCCTACCCTACACACCATACAATAATCCAATACCAATCCCTATCAATACCAATCCCAATCCAATACCAATACACTCAATCCACCCAATCCCCAATCAATACAGTCAATACCAATCCAATCCATTCACAAATTCCAATTCCCTCACCAAATCCACTCCTACAAACCTAATCCAATCTACCAATCCCAATCATACCAATACCCAATACCAAACCCCCACTAAATAACCCAAACCCAATACCAATCAATACCAATACACCAATAAATCAATCCAATACAAATCAACTACCAATACAATACCAATCCCAATCCCCCACCCAATCCCTCAAACCCATACAATCCAATCCATACCAATCCCAAATCACTACCAATCCCAATACTCAATAACAAATACTACCAACACACCAACCAATTACAATACCCAAATCCACAATCCAAACCATATCAATCAATCCATCAATCACATCACCACAATCATCATAACCATCCCCTAATAACCAATCAACCAATACCATCCAATCCAATACCCATACAATTAATCCAATAATCAATACCAATCCCTCACACCTATACCAATACCAAACAATCCCCAA
The DNA here is from genome assembly GCA_035772405.1 of Chrysogorgia sp. JL179-B06. Lineage (NCBI taxonomy): Eukaryota > Metazoa > Cnidaria > Anthozoa > Scleralcyonacea > Chrysogorgiidae > Chrysogorgia > Chrysogorgia sp. JL179-B06. The sequence goes on along the minus strand of JAYKKM010000184.1, from coordinate 123,334 downwards.
TCCACCATACCATACACCAATCCCCTCCAATATACTACCCCATCCAATCTACCATAATCCCCAATCATCCCAATCAATCATACCTTCCAATCAAACATACCACAACCCCAAACCCCCTAACACCACCAATCCAACCATCAAATACTAAAATCCACTCCACTACCCTACCATAATACCATAATCACCAATACCAATCCACTACCATACCCATAAATCACCTCTCCAAAATAATCACCAATCCAATCATTCCAATTCCCTCCAAACAATACCCACTCATACCTACATACCTCCAAATAACCTCAATACACTACCATCCTAAACCCAAATCATAACACTCACAATTCTACCATCCAATACATACCTAAAAATCCCCCCCCCCCCACTCAAATACCAACCCCTAATATCAATACCACTCCAATCCCAATCACAATTACCCCAACCCACTCCAATACACAATCAATACCACACCAATCCTAAAATCACAATCCAATCAATACCAATCCAAAATCAATACCATATCCAATAACAATCCCCTCAATCAATTCCAGTCTAATCAATATACTCCCATCAAACCAATCCCACTCATACAATCAAATACAATCACAATCCAATACCCCAATACCCAATACCCAATCTAATACCAATAATACAACCAATCCCTATACAATCCAATCATAACAATACCAATACTAATCCAATCACCAATACCCAATACTATCAATACCAATCACAATACCCCTAATCAATACCAATTCCCCCCAACCTATAACAATCCAATCAATCATTCCCAATAAATCACCAATCCCAATCAATACCCAATCCCAATCATATCACCAATAATACCAATCCAATCATCCAATACCAATCAAATACCAATAACATAAAATCCCAATCCCCCAATCAATCCAATACCAAATTTACCACTCCAAAAACCTTAAATTACCAATCATTCCATAAACATACATTACCTAATCAATACCAATACTATCAATAACAATCCAATCCCAAACAATACATACCTATCATCAATCCATTCAAGACCAATCCACACCAATACAATACAAATCCATGCAATAACCAATCCAATACCAATACAAATCCAATCCCCATCAATCCCAATCCATCAAATCCACAATCCATCCAAAATCAATCCCCAATAACCCATCCAATCCAATACCCAATACCAATCCAATACCAATACCAATCCATTACCATACTATCCAATACCAATCCAATCCAATTCAATCCCAACATACCAACCCCCCCAATCAATACCAATCCCCAATACTAATCAATACCCAATCCCCAATCCAAAAAACCAATAAACAACCAATCCCAATACCATCATACCACACCAAATAATACCACTCCAATCCACAATCACCCAATCCCAATCCAATACCACTCCCAATACAATACCCAATCCCTCCCAATACCACAACATACCCTCACTCCATCCCACCATAACCCCACTACAACACCACAACCACCACCTCAACCACACCCAACCCAACCCACCCCTCACTACCCAATACCCAATCCCCTACCCCTATACCCTCCCAATCAATACCACTCCCATATAATCCCACCCCATATACCAATCCTAATCCATATCGCACCACCCTCACCCCCCACTAACCACCTACCTACACTACCAATCATACCCAACTATACCAATCCCTACCCTATCACCTCCCAATCAATCATACCCTCAACCCAACCCCAACCCAAAACTCCCATCATCCATACCTCCCACCACCACCACCCTCCCAACCCACCATACCCAACCACACCACCCTCACCACATATCCCACCTCCACAACCCAAACACAACCATCAATACCCCAATCCCCAATCAACAACCACCCTCACTCAAACCAACCAATACATCCCAATCCCAACCCTCAAACTCCATACAAAAAAATTACTACCCAATCAATACCAACCAAATCATCCTACCCACCCCTCTCACTCCCACATCCATCAACCCCAATCCACTCAAACCCTCTCCCCACCCCCCCATAACTCACATCCATACCACCCACACCAACTCCAAACCAACCCACACCCATCCCCCAATCACAATCACATCCACCTCCAATCAACCCACAACTCCCCACCAACCCACCACCTAAAACCCAAACCCTCCCATACCCCAATCCACTAATACCCACAACCAACCACCCCACCCTCCCCAATATCCCCCACCCACCCCCAACCCACCCCACCACTACCAATCATCCTCCACCCACACCCACCCAACAACCACACCCCCACCACCCCAACAACCAAACCCCAACTCCCCACACACATCAACACCCATCCCTACAACCAATAACCCCCACCCACCACACACACCTCAATATAACAAATCCCTAACAAACAACCTTCACCACATTCTATCTCTACCCCCATATCCCTCAATCAATTACCCCTACCCATCCCCCCATCCACATACCAACCCCCAATCCCATCATAATACCACTACCAATCACTACAATACCAATAATACCATACCAATCACTACAACCCCAGCCCACCCCATATCACCTACACACACACAACCAACCCCATTCATCCCTCCCCAAAATACAATACCCAAAACCTACCAACCCCAATACCCTACACTATCATACCTCCCCACCATAACCACCAATCCATCCATCAATCCAATCATACCAATCACAATCATACAATACCAACCATACACTCCCATCATACCCACCACTCCATACACTCCAATCAATACAATCCAATCAATACCAATCCCAATCATCACCCCCAATCAATCCTACCAATACCCATCACTACCCCCACCTCCCACCCACCAATCCCACAAACATAAACTCAATAACAACACTAATCCCCACAAACCCATTCTCCAACCAATACCCTCCTTTCCAATCCATACACCCCCAATCCAACCACACCATATATCCCATACCAATCATAATCAATCAACATCCAAATCAAATCAATACCAAACAATCCATACCAATCCACAATCCCAATCCCAATACCAATCCCAATCACTTCCAATCAAATACACTCCAAATACTCCATATCAATACCCAAAATCACTCCCAATCAATACCAATCCCCAAATCCTACCATACAAATCAACACAATACCAATCATCAATACAATAAATTACTACCAATCATACACCAAATCCCTATACAATCCAATAATACCAATACAATACTAATCAATACCACTACCAATACTATCCAATACCAATACAATCATAATCCAATACCAATCCAACCCAATACCAACAATCACTCAATCCCACTCCCATACCAATCCCAATCAATCACACAATCCACTCATACATCAATCCCAATCCCAATCCCAATCAATCCCATACCCTAAAACCACCTCCTCCACACCCTCCATAATACAATAAACACTATACCACATTAATCCAATCCAATAACAATCACTATCACTCCAACTATAACAAAATCATATACCAAACCCCAATCCCAAACTACCACTCACAACCAATCCCAATCAATACCAATCAACCCAATACTCAATCCCACACATACCACTAATACCAATCCATACCAATCCCCAATCACTCAATCCCAACCTCCAATCCCCAATCCCAATCCAATCCCCATACCCCCATACATCAACTCCCATCACCCCAACCCTCCATACCCATACCTTACATACCACTCACTCCCAAAATCAACAACCTAACCACCCCAAATCAATCACCCCTCCAAATAATCCATCACCACCCAATCCCAATAACCAACCCCTCCCATCACATCTACCCCCCCCCAATCCAATACAATCCCAATCACCCAACCAATCCAATCACAACCACCCAACCATCCAATCCCATCCCAATCCCATACCATACCAATCACTACAATACACATCCAATCAACCCACTCCAATCACACCCACCACACTATCTACCACTCAATACACTAAACTCCATAAACCATCAATATACCACTCCACATACTATAATTACAATCCACTCTACTCATACAATACAATACTAATCCAATACCCCAATCCAATCAAATACCCAATCAATATCAATCCCAATCATACAATACCAATCATACCAATCCCAATCAATACCAATCCCAAACCATATCCAATACAACATACCAATACCCTCCCAACCTACCCAACTAATACAATATCACATCAAACCAATCCAATCAATCCCATCATACCACTCAAACCCCCACTACCATCTCCCTCAATCACCACATAACCCACTCCTACCTCCAAATACCAATCATAACAACACTCATCCTCCATATCCCCACACTACAATCCTACAAACCCACCCCCACTACCTACCACATCCACTCTACCATCCATACCAACCCACACACACTCCAAAAATCTAATCCAACCCACCACACACCAACACCTCCCCCAATACCAAACCATCACTACCACTCCACACAAACCCAATACCAATCTACCCACCTCACCCCACACTCCACTCATCCCACCATACCAATCAACACCACTCCCCATACCCACTCTTCACCACAATACATCCCCTACTAAATCAATCCCTCAATACCAATCCCATTCATACCATCAAATAATCATAACCAATCCAATCACTCCACTTCCACCCTCCCACAATCAACCATACAAAACCAATAATACCCACTCCCCATCCCACAATCCACTCCTACCAATCCCATCAATCCAATCAATACCAATCAATACTCATACCCAATCAACAATCCCCATCACTCACCAAACCAATCAACCAATTCACATCCCACTCACAACAATCCAACAACCTACACTCCATCACCCACACCCAACTTCTCACACATCACCACCAACCCCCAACACAAACACTATTCAAAATATATAATAACATACTATCCTCCTCCTCATAAACTATACAAACACTAAACAATCCACCCTAACCCCAATCCTACTCAACACTCTTCCCACATACACCCTCTCCAATCCACATCACCTTTCAATCCCCACACCTACAATCCTCTCCACATCATCCACACTATCCACTCTATAACCATCCCATACTCCCTATCATTCCATCCCTACTATCCTACTAATCACTCAATAAATCTCATCCCTATTAAACTCAATATATAATCATATCCATCTTCTATCAACTCCATATCTCAACATATATCATTCATAAATATCTCACACAACACAATCATACACCACACTACACCTACACACAAACTCCACCTACACACACACCTCCCCAATACACACCCCATCCACACCATCAAAAATAATCTCAATACAAAACCAATAACATAACACTACCACTCTACCACTCATCCAACCCATTACTCCATACTATCCCCTCTATCATAAATCCAAATCACCATAATACAAACCATACTCATCCTCCTCATACATAATATCCTCTCCATCAACACATCACTCCCTATCCTCACTCCAAAACTCCTCACTAACATCATTCAATCCAACCATCCTAAATTATACTTCATATCCATCATAATCTCTCCTCTACATCCATAATCCTATACTCATCCCCCTACATCATATCCCTCATTTCTCCCTCAAACCTATCAAACATCTCATCCATACCATAATCATACTCATCCCACATCTATCCCTCCTCTCTATCATAATTCCACACACACTAACACACACCTCACAACACAACTCATCATCCACACACCTTACTACACATACTACTATACAATCACAATAATCCCCTATCCTCACATCCATACTCTCTCAACATCACCATATCAATCCCCCATTATCCCACTCTATTCATATCCATACTCATATACATCACACCCCTCCATCCAAACCAACTACCATCCTCAACTAATCCAACTTCCTCCTACTATCACAAACCCCCTCACATAAACTCCCTCAAATATCCACAATACTCCCCACCACAATTCACTCCTCTCCAACACCCACTCTTAATACCTAACACCCTCCACCTATCTCACCTCACACAACACAAACAAACACTCTCATCCACAACCTATAACCATAATAATTTCTCTAATTATACCCTCCCTACTCAACTCACCACAACATCATTATCCTACCGCCCTACTATCATCCAACACACACCACATATCCCACCTACCTCCACTACACTCCACACCTATAACTCCCAACCCACCACTCAATCCAATACAATCACACCACACCTCCTACATCTCACTATAATCATACTAACACTACTCACTCATCCACACATCATAATCATCACACCTCACACCACTAATATCCATACTCCAATCATAATCAATCCAATCTTACACTATATCCCCTATCATCATACTCCATCCCATAATCCAACTCATACATCCTCCCATACTAAATCCATATCAACTACTCCCCATCTATATCACACTCTCTATAACCACACCCTCTATCTCCATACACCATCTAATCCCATATCATCTAATACATACTCTCCCATACTCCTCCATATCCCCATACTCCATATCCCACCATATCCCAACTACCATCCATTATCCCATACTCTATTTCTAATCCATACTCCAATCACCTAAAACACAAATATCACCTCAAATCACACAAAAACACCACACACATAACACCACACTCCACATACTAATATACACATCACTATCACCATCATATCAACACCCAACCTATATCACACTCTCACAATCACACTACCACAAACACATAACACTCACCCACACCATTACAACCACAATCAACACAACCACACCCATACCTCTACCAAATACACTCACATATTCATCATATCATCTCATCCATCATAAACACTCACAACTATCCTCTACACCTACTCATCATATCATAATCATCATAATCATACTATCTCTCAAATCAATCACTATCACAATTTACTCCATACTCATCCACTAACAAACAACCTCATATCAAATTCATCACAAACCAATATCAATCCCTCATACCATACTCTCTATAACATCACTTAAATCTAACTCCATAAACACATATTCTCCTAAAACTCATTACCTCATCCATCCTCCTACATACACAACACTCAACACACACACACACACACTAAACTATAACTACACCCATCCACTCCACATCAATAACCCACCAAACAATCTATCATCACACCATAAACCACTACTCCTACCATAAAATAACCAATCATATACACAACATCTCTAATCCTATCACTCCACAATAAACCTATATAAACATCCAATACCTACTCAATACACATACACACAATAATCTCAACAACATAAATCCATACTCCTACTATTATCTAAATCTATACTCTCTATCCTCCATATCACCTCTCAATATCCACACAAACTCAATCTCCCAACTCTAACTCATCCCTCATCATCCCCTTCATCACCATCAAACACATCTCCATCCCCCCACATCATACCTAAACTATCCTATCCCTCAAATCATATCCTAAAATACCATATCTCCTCCTCCATCCCCATAATAATAATCTCCATCCTAATAAATCCTCATTAATCATATAACAAAATCATTCTCCATTTTCATCCCCACATCCATTTCATAAAACCACTATCCCATAATTCATATATCTATCTATCATCCCATACATCTCATACACAACTACACTCCATCACCTAAACATTCACTAAACTCCACTATATATCCCAATAATCCCCATCCAAACATACCCAATACCACCCCAAACATCCCATACTCCATCCATAATAAAATCCTATCATCCCAATCCATCATCAATCACAAACCAATCACACCCCAATCCACTCCATACCCCCAATCATCCCATACAATCCACATCCAAAATCCCAAATCCTCCACAAATCCATACTCCATCCAATCATACATCCCCCTCCCCCAATAACCCCCATCCATATCCCAATCCAATAATCCAATCCCCAATCCACCAATCCATACCCACATCCCCCATAATCCAATCCATACTCCCAAATACTAACATACTCAATCCCATCCCATAATCCATATCCATACATCCATACCAATCCTCTCCCCCCCATCAATCCATACTACCCCATAATCCATACTCCAATCATCCATAACCAATCATAAACCATATCCCATCCATAAAATCACCCCCTCCATCCATAAATCCCCAACTCCATCCACCCATCTATCCCCCCATCCAATCCATACTCCATCCCCAATCCCATAATCCAATCCATCAATCCCCATCCCCATATATCCATCCCAATAATCCCTCCAACTCCCCAATAATCCCATACTCCATCCATACATACTCATCCATACTACACCATCAAACCAATCCCATCCCAAATCATACATCCATCCTCCCCACCAATCCCCTACATCATACCATCCCCATAACCATACCATCCATAATCATAAATCCCTACTCATCATACTCCATACTCCATCCATAATCAATCCAATCCATATAACATCCCCAAATCCATCCCATACTCCAATCATACTCCATCCAAATCATACTCCCATCCATATCACCCCATCCCCCATACCCTCCCCCATCCACCCCCATCATCAATCCCCCAATCCACCATCCCATACTCCCATCCCAATCCATAATCAAACTCCATAATCATCATCCATCATAATCACTCACATACTCAATACATCCATACCATACTCCATACTCCATACATCCATAAATCCCATCTCCCAATCAATCCCAATACCCCCCCACCCATCCATCATAATATCCCCATCCATAATCATACTCCCATAATAACCAATCCCATATCCTCATCCATAATCCCATCCATAATCCATCCCACCATATCCCATACACATCCAATATACTCCATATCCAATCCAATCAATCCCATAATCCATATCCCATATCCACCCATAATCCCATCCCAATCATCCCATCCATAATCCATATCCATACAATACTCCCCATCCAATCTCCCATCCAAACACCCCCCCAATCCATCAATCCCTACTCCATCCATACACCCCATCATACCCATACCCCATCCATATCCATAACATCCCATCCCCCCCCCCCCATACCCCCCAAATCCAAACCCCCATCATCCATCCACATCACATACCATCCCATACTCCCCCCATAAAATCCCCATCTCCCAACCCCCATCCATCCATCCAATCCAATATAATCCCATCCACCCAATAATCCACTCCATACTCATATCCTCCCAAACCATCCATAATCCATACTCCATCCATAATCCATACTCCATCCCAAAATCCATACTCCATCCATATCCAATCACCATCATCCCATCCCCATCCATTACCTCCCCAAATCTCCCTCTCCAATCCATCCCCAATCCAATCCATCCCATACATACTCAATCCTCAAAACCCCACCCCCCAAACACTCCATCCCCATATCCCAATCCATACTCCATCCTCCCATCCCATCCCCATAATCATACTCCATCCAATCCCAATCCATCCCCCAAAATCATACTCCATCCCCCAATACTCCATCCCCATATCCATACTCCATCCATAATCCATACTCCATCATATCCCTCCACTCACCACATCCCCATCCATAATCCATACTCCCATCATATACATACTCCCCCAAATCCCCATCTCCAACCATCCATATCCATCATAATCCACACTCATCCATAATCCCCAATCCATAATCCATCCCAATCTCCCTCCTCCATCCATATCATATCCATCCCATAATCCCTAAATACCCCATCAAATCCCATACTCCCTCCACCCATATCCCCTCCCATACTCCCATAATACACTCCAATCCCACACCCATCATATCCATACTCCCCATACCAATCCCTATCAACCCCCAATCCAACCCCATACTCCCCATACTATCCATAATCCAAAATCCCCCATCCCATATCCCCATCCCCCTCCATACTCATCAAATACTCCCCCAAACCATACCATCCAAACCATCTAACATACTCCACCAAACACCCCAAACTCCATCACATATACCCCAATAAATCCCCCCAATCATATCACATACCCCATCCCATCCAACCAAAACCCATACTCCAATACCATCATAACCCATCCCCCCCCATCCAATCCCCCACTCCCTCCAATCCCCCCCACCCCAACTCAACCCATAATACCCAACCCACACCATCAATCCCAACACCCCATACCCCAACATCAATCCCATCCAATCAAACCCCAAAACCATCCATCCCCATAATCCCCCCCACAATCCCCACCACCATACCACCCCATACCACATCATACCCCATCACTCCCCAATCCCACTCCATCCTACATCCCATAACATACCCCCATACTCCCCATCCATCATCATAATATCCATACTAACATCCATATCCTCCCATCCCCCACCCAATAATCCAATACCCATCCCAATATACCCTACATCCTCCATTCACCCAATCCCATCCCTCCCATATCCCATCCATACATCCCTACTCCCATAATCATACTCCATCCCATACCCATCACTCCATCCCATACTCCATCCATACTCCATACCATATCCATCATAATCCAATCCTCTCCCCACATCCCCATCATCACAACCATACCACCCCATAATCCACCCCCATCAAACCCTACACCCCAATCATCCCATCCCATCCCTACTCCCATCATCCAATACATCCAACACCAATACCCCCCACCATACAATCACCCACACCCCATAACATCCAATCATTCCCAATCCACCATCCCCATCCCTACCCCAATCCCAATCCTACCCCTCCCACCTCCCCCCCCCCCAATACCACCCAATCCCCCCCCTACAAATACCCACCCAATCCCCCCAATCCATCCCTCCCCCAACACCCCATCAAAACTCCCCACCAATCCAAAACCAACCCCCCACTATCCAACACCTCCCCTATCAATAACACCCCCCCCACACATCCCTACACCAATCCCCAATCCATAACCAATCCCCAATCCAATCCCCAATCAATCCCAATCCCCAATCACCAATCCAACCCAATCCCCCCCAATCCAATACCAATCACCAATCCCCCCAATCCAATCCAACCCAATCATACCCCCCAATCCCCCAATCCAATACCCAATCCCCAATCCACACAATCCCCCAATCCACCCCATCCAAATCCCAATCCAATCACCAATCCCAATCACCCAATCCCCCCCAATACAATCCCCACAATCCCAAACCCAATCCATACCCAATCCCCAATCCAATCACCAATCCCCCAATCCCACTACCCCCAATATCCCCCCCCCCAATACCAATCCACTCCACCCAATACCAATCCCTCCATCCCAATCACCACCAATCCATACCAATCCAATCCAATCACCCAATCCCCAATCAACCATCCCCAATCCCAATCACCAATCCCCAATCATACACACCCCCAATCCCCCAATCCAATCATCCCAATCCCCCCAATCCAATCACAATCCCCCAATCAATCCCACCAATCCCATCAATACCAATCCAATCCAATCACCAATCCAATACCAATCCCCAATCCCCCCAATCCAATCAATCAATCCACATCCCCATCCCCAATCACAATACCAATCCCCAATCCAATACCAATCCCCCAATCCAATACCCAATCCCCCCCAATCAATACCCAATCCCCCCACCAAATACACCCATCACCCAATCATCCCAATCAATACCAATCCCCCCAATCAATACCAATCCCCAATCAATACCCAATCCCAATCAATCCCCAATCCCCAATCACCAATCCCCCAATCCCCCAATCCAATACAATCCCCAATCCAATCACAATCCACCCACCCAATCCCCCATCAATACCAAACCCAATCCAATACCCCCAATCCCATACAATCACCAATCCCACCCAATCCCACAACCCCCCCAATCAATCCCCCCAATCCCCACCCCCCATCCCAATCAATACCAAACCCAAACAATCCCCCCCATCCCACCCCCCCCAATCCAATACCCATCATCAATCCAACAATCCCCAATACCAATACACCCCCACCATACCATCCAATCATCACCCAATCCCAATCCCCCATACCCAATACCCACCAAAAACCCAATCCCCAATCACCCAATCCCCAATCCCAATCACCCAATACAATCCCAACCCCAATCCCAATATAACCAATCCCCCCCAATCACCAATCCCAATCCCCCCAATCCCACCCCACCCACACCAAACCCCCAATCCAACCCCCACCCCCAAACACCCCCCCCCCCCAACCCCCACCCCCCCCCATCCAACCCCCCCCCAAAACCCAATCCCACCCCCCAATCAAAAACCAACCCCAATCCCCAAATCCCCCCAAAACCCCCAACCCAACCCCCAATCCCCCCCACCCAATCCCCTCACCCCAATCCCCCCAATCCCCCCCCAAAACCAATCCCCCCCACCCAACCAATCCAACACCCCCACCCCAATCCCCAACCAATCCCCCCACCCACCACACCCCCCCAAATCCCCAATCCCAATCCACATCCCCCCCCAAACCCAATCCCAATCACCCCAAAACCCCAATACCCAATCCAATACCAATCCCCAATCCAATCCAATCAATCAATCCCCCCATCAATCACAAACCCCAATCCAATCAAATCCCAATAATCACCCAATCCAATCCAATCCCCAATCCAATCACCAAACCAATCCCCAATCACCCAATCCCCAATCCCCAATCCCCCCCAATCCAATCACCCCCAATACCAATCCAATACCCAATCACCAATCCACATAATCCCCAATCCCAATACCAATCCCCAATCCCCCATACCAATCCCAATCAATCACCCAATCCCCAATCAATACCAATCCAATCCAATACCCAATCCCCCAATCCAATCACCAATACCCAATCCAACCACCCAATACCAATCCCAATCACCAATCCCAATCAATCCAATCCCCAATCCCCCAATACCCAATCCCAATCATCACCAATCCCCCAATCAATCCACCAATCCCCAATCCAATACCCAATCCCAAACCAATCAACCCCAATCCCAACCAAACCCAATCCCACCCAAAACCCAATCCCAACCCAATCCACCCAATACCAATCCCAATCCAATCACAATACAACAATCCCCAATCCAATCAATACCCAATCCCCATCAATCACCAATCCCCCAATCAACACCCCAATCCCAATACCCCCAATCAATACCAACCAATCCCACCCAATCCCCCCCCAAAAACAACCCCCCCAATACCCAATCACCCCCAATCCAACAACCAACCATCACACCCCACCCCCCAATCCCCCATCACCCCCCAATCCCAATCAATCCCCCCCCCAATCCACAATCAATAACCCCCAATCAATCAACCACCAATCCCCAATCCCACAATCCCCAATCCCAATCCAACACCCAATCCCCCATCCCCCCACCCCCCCATCCCATCACATCACCCATCCAATCCCCATCCAACCCTCACCCAATCACAATCCCCATACAATACCCAATCCCCCACCCACACAATACCCAATCCCCCAATCAACCCCCCCCAACCCATCACCCCCCAATCCCAATCACCCCCCCACCAATCACCATACACCCAACCCACCCACCATCCCAATCCCCCCCACCTCCCCCCCAATCCAATCCCCCCCAAAACCCCCAACCCCCAAAACCAAACCAATCACCCCCCCCCCCAATCCAACCCCAACCCCAATCCCCCCACCCCCCCCCCCCCCAAACAATCCAATCCTCACCCCAATCCCCATACCAATCACCACACCCCCAATCAATCCCCCCCAATCAATACACCCCCCCAATCACCCCCCCAACTCCAATCCCCACCCCAATCAATCAATCACCAATCCCCAATCACCAACCCCACCCCCCAATCCAATACCCCCCAATACCCCCAATCCAATCCACCAATCCCCCCCCAATCCAATACCACCCAATCCCACCCCCCAATCCCCAATCCAATACCAATCCCCATCAATAAAACCCTACCAATCCAATCCCAATCAATCCCCCACAAATCCCCAATACCAAAATCCCCCAATCAATCCCAATCAATCCCAAACCCAATCCCCCAAACCCCCCAACCCCCCAATCCCCCCCCAATACCAATCCCCATCCCAATACCCAAACCACATCCCAAATACCAATCAATCCAATCACCCAAACCCCCCCAATCCCCTACCAACCAATCCCCACCCCCCCCCACTCTACCCCCAAATAACCAATCCATCCAATATCCCCAATCCCCCAACAATACAATCCCCAAACCAATCCACCCACCCTACCAATACCCCAAATACCAAAACCACCAAACCCCAATCACCCCCACCAAACCCCCCCAATACCCCACAATCCCCCACCAATCCCAATCAATACCACCAATCCCAATCATCCAATCCCCCCAATACCAATCCCCAACCCCCAACACCAATCCCCAAACCAAATCAATCCACCCCCCCCCACCCAAACCCAATCACACCAATCCCCCCAATACCAATCCCCCCCACATCCTCCCAATCCAAAACCCCCACCCAACCCCAATCCACCCAATCCCAATACAATACCCCCCAATCCCACCCCCCCCCAATCAATCCCAATATAATCACCAATATCCCCAATCCAATCACCACCCACCCCCCCAATCCCCAAATACCAATCCCCAATCCACCAATCCCAATCCCCAATACCCAATCCCCAATCACCCAATCCCATCAATACCAATACAATCCAATCCAATCCCCCAATCCAAATCCCCAATCAATACCAATCCCCAATCCAATCACCAACCCCAATCAACCAATCCCAATCAATACACCAACCCCCATCCCAATACCAATCCCAATCCAATACCCAATCCCCAATCAATCACCATCCCAATCACCCCAATCCAATACCCCAATCCCAATACACATCCCCAATCAATACCCAATACCCCCCCACCAATCACAATCCCCCCCAATCATCCAATACCCAATCCAATCCAATCCCCAATCAATCACCCAATCCCCCCCCACCCACCCAATCCCCCCACACACCAATACCCCAATCATCCAATCCAATATCCAAATCCCCCAATCCAATACCCAATCCAACAATCCAATACCCAATCCAATCAAACCCAATCCAATCAATCCCCAATCCCAATCCCCCCACCTCCAATCCCAATCCCCAATCATACACAACCCAATAATCCCCACACCCCAAACAAAAACCCAATCCCAAAAACACCAATCCCCAATCCCCCCACCAAACCAATCCTCCCCCAAACATCCATCCCCAATCCCAATCCATATACAATCCCCAATCCCCATCACACAATCCCAATCACCCAATCCCCCAAAAACACCCAATCCCATCCACCCAATCCCCAATCAATAACCATCCCAATACCAATCCCCAATCCAATACCCCCCAATCAATCATACCCCAAACCCCCCACCAAAACCCTACCCCCAATCCCAATCAAACCCATACCCAATCACACCCAAAACCAATCAATCACTACCAATCAATACCCCCAATCCAATACCAATCCCCAATCCAATACCATCCCAATCTCAATACCCAACATCCAATCAACCCCCCAATCCCAAATCAATCACCCAATCCCAATCCATCACCCCCCCAATCACCAACCCCCAATACCAAACCCACCCCCCACAATCCATACCCCAACCAATCCAATACCCAAAACCCACAACACCAAACCAATCCCAAATCCACTAAATCCAATCCAATCCCCAATCCATCCCAATCCACCCCAATCCCCCCCAATCCAATACAACCCCCCAATCCCAATCCAATACCAATCCCCAATCCAATACAATCCCCCAACACCCCCAATCCCCCATACCAATCACAACCAATACCAATCCCCACAATCCACCCCAATCCAATCCCACCCAATCCCCCAATACCAATCACCCAATCCCCAATCAATACCCCTCCCCAATCCCCAATACCAATCCCCCAATCCAATTACCCAATCCCAATACCCAATACCATACCCAATAACCCCAATCCCCATCCCAATCACCAATCCCCATCCAATCAATCCCCCCAATCATAAACCCAATCCCCCCAATACCAACTCCATACCAATCCACCAATCCCAACCCCACCTCCCCAACCCACCTCAATCCCCCCCCCAATCCCAATCCAATCCATACCCCCCAATCCCATCCAATCCCCCATAAAACCAATACCCAATCCAATACCCCCAATCCCCCACCATACCACCAATCCCAATAACCACCCCAATACCAATACCCCAATCCAACCAATCCCAATCACCCCCAATCCCCAATCCCACCAATCACCAACCCCAATACCCAATCCCAAATCCCCCAATACCAAACCCAAAACCCCCCCAACCCAACCCAACCAATACCCCATCCCAATACCATCAATCACCAAATCCACAACCCCCCTACCAAAACAAACCCAACAACAATCAAATCCAAACCCAATCCAATAAACCCCCAACCCCACCCAAACCAATCCCATCACCCAATCCCACCCCCCAAACCAATCCCCCCCCAATCCACCCCCATCCCAATACCCAACCCCCACAACCAAACCCCATCCCCCAATCAACCAATACCAATCCCCCAATCCCAATCAATCCAACCCAATCCCAATACCCACCCTCCCAAATCCATCCCAACCCCAAATCCCCAACCACACCCAATCCCCAATACCCCCAATCCCATACCCCCAATCAATACCCCCACCCCAACCAATCCCAACACCCCAATCCAAACTCCCAATCCAATCCCCAACCCCACAACCCCACATCCCCAATACAATCCCCCATCCCACCATCCCAATCTACCAATCATCCCCCAAACACCCAATCCATACCCAAATCCAATATATCAATCCCCAATACCAATACCAACCCCAATCCCCATTCCAACCCCCCCCACAACCCATCCCCAACAATACCACACCCCCAACCCAACCAATACCCCCAATCAAACCCCCAATCCCCATCCCAATCCAAATCCCCAATCAATACCAATCCCCCAATCAATCCCCAATCCCATCCCAATCACCAATCCCCCAACAAACCTCCATCAAATCAATACCAATCCCAATCCAATCCCAAACCAATCCCACCCCAATCACCCCACCCCAATCAATCCACACCCCAATCCAATCCCCAATCCATCCAATACCCAATCCCCAATCCAATACCAATCCCATAATACCAATCCCCAATCCAATACCAATCCATACCCACCCCATCCCCCCACCCAATCCAATACACCCCCCATCCATCAATCCCAATCATACCATCCCCAATACCAATCCAATACCCAATCCCCAATCAATCCCAATCCCAATACCAATCACCCAATCAATCCACCCAATCACCAATCCCACCATCCCATCCCAATACCAATATCCAACCCCAATACCCCCCCAATCATCCCCAAACCACCCAATACCCAATCCAATACCCCAACCCAATACCAATCCACAACCCCCACTCCAATACCCAATCCCCAATCCCAATCACCCAATCCTAACCCATCCCAACCCAATACCCAATCAAACAATCACCAATCCCAATAACACCAATCACCCCAACACCCAAAACCCCCCAAACAATACCAACCCAATACCCAATACCCCCCCAATCACTCCCCCAATCACAATCAAAACCCCAATCCCAATCCCAATCACAATCAATCCCCAATCAATACAATCAATCCCCAATCCAAATACCAATCCAATCCCATCCAATCACCCAAACCCAATCAACTCCTCACCATTAAACTAATAAATTATTCCATTTATAATATTTACCACTATCACTCCCCCAACTCCCCTCCTCCCCATAATTACCAATCCCCATACCTCCCAATAATTAATCTCTCAATAATATCTCACTTCTCTACATCATAAATCACAACACATTTTCCCAACCCATTATAAACACTCCTCCAAATTTCACTTAACCCTATCCCTACCTCTCCCCCAATTAATCCACATTATAATTATTAATCTCCAATCTTTCCTCAACCAAACACCTTCTCCCTATTCTCACCCTATTCTACAACTCACCTTAACTATCTCAATCATCAATTACTATATCAATAACTCCCCAATCCCCCTTTCCACCCACCCTCAATTAACCCAATCAATTAATCCCATTTAATACCTTCAAAATCAAATCACCCACCAATCAATCACCACCACATTACCCACACCATATTCCCCACCCCCTCTCTATATTTATTAATCCCCAATTCTCCACTCAATCTACATCTCCCTCAATACCCTTCCCCACAATCATCCCACCTACTAAATCCTATTATACATATACATCTACCCCCTACCCCTTAATCATCCCTCCCCATCCCTTTCACCCTTCCCCCCCCCCAATATCACTCTCCATAACCACACCTCTCCCCCTCAATCTCAATTATAATATACAACATACCACCTTATTCCCATCCCTATCTTCTAAAATACCCCCCACATCTTCTATAAATCTACCCCACAATCTTATATCCCCCATTATACACCCCCTTAAACCCCCCCTACTCCTAAAACCTCCCTATCTCCCCTTAATAAATTTACTTATCTTCCCACTACCAACATCCCCACCCCCTCTAACCACACCCTCAAATTAAATTAAACTAACAATCAATTTCTCTAACCTCACCACTCCCATAATTCCATTCCCTCCCATACCCCCCCCCCATTTTATCAAAATCTCCCCCCACCTCCTCTTCATCTACATAACATTCCTTTATAATTTCATCTATATTTAATTACCAACATCACCCCCATTTCATCCCCCACCCCACCCCCACAACCCCCCCCTCACAATACCATCTCCACCTAAACCACCCTCACAATTATTTCAATCCTAATATTACTCACCCAACAAATCAATCCCAAAATTCACTTATACACACTTAACTAATCAAAAATATAATAATATCCCACCAAACTCTTTAAAAACCTTAACAGTACATTTCAAAATAACTATCCCCAATCATATAACTCTCTCTACCATATCCCTTAACCCTAATACCTCTAACCTATATACCCAACCCCCAAAAACCTTCCCACCACAATCAATATAATTCCTACATATCCAAAATTATTTCATTACTACCAATCACACTTCCACTACAATTAACCACAATTCAAAACTATCTCTACCATAAAAATATCTCTTAAAAAGACAACCCCCACCACACAAATACTAACTCCCCCCCTTAAATATACAAACTAACTAACTCTCTAAATAAATAAATTCCTATTCTTATATAAAATCCTTAAATTAACATATCAACCCAATTTACCCAACTAAATCTTAATCTTACTTCTCAATTTCCTAAACACAAATACCAAAATACTCAATACACTAACACACACATCTCAAACCACACATACACTACTAATAACAACCCTCACAAAAATTTACAAATAACAATTTAAATTATAAACTCCCCATATCCTAACACCCACTAAATCTTCAATAATAATATTAAACCTCATATCTACCAACTCAATATTCCAATATAACTTCTATCAATCCCATAAACTTCAATACACTTCTATTATATATACTCCCAACATCCTTCCCAAACTAACATCTTACCTCCCATTTAACTCAACTCACATTCCCCCCAAATCTATATATACATTCAAAAAACTCAAATACCACCATAACACCTACAATCAACAACCAATCACAAAACTAAATCAAAATCATTAAATAACTCAAAATCTTCCCCAATCCTAACACAATCATCTAATCCCCCTCACTACACCCTCCTCTAAATCTCTCAAATACTCTTAAATATATACACCTAAATATCCCAAAAATTCAATAATATTTCTTCCACACCCTACCAATCACATATACCTAACCCAAAAAAATCATCTCTTCTCCCCACCCTATCCACCACTATCCCCCTTACCAAAACACAAAAACACATTATTCCCACCACACCAAATCCAAACTTATTACAAAAACCCCTCTTTATACCCAAATCACTAAACCAAAAAAATAACAATTAAATCAATTACACAATACTAAAAATATCAATCCCCAATATTATCCCAAACAATCCCTGCAAAAAAACCAAAAAATCCAATACAAAAAATATCCCAATCAATAACCAATCACCATAACACAAAAAAACCAATTTACAAACAAAATATAAAACTTAATCAACTACCCAATCACATAAAAAATCAAATATATAACACCATTATCCCCATAAATAACTCCCAACAAAAACCTACAATATAAATATCCAAAAACAAATATAAAAAACAATTAAACTACCACAAACACAAACAATAACCATATACAATCATACACCACAAATCAACAACTAGTAGATTATACAACAAATTTTTACCATTCAACTATCTACTACTCTATCAATAAATCCCACCAAAATATACTTTCCCTATAATTATTTAAATAACAATCCCCAAACACCTCCCCTCAACTACTACAATCTTATTTTTATCTCTCAAACAACTCATAAAACTACCAATATTCATATCCTCACCCCCACCCCAAATACCCCACTCTAATTCACACCAAATTATTATAACCAATTAAAAAAAAACTTCAATCCCACTCATTTTCACTCCCCCCACAACACCTCACCCCAAAGCCACAACCAATCCATTCAAATCACCCAAATACCCCTATCCAATCACCAATCAATATAAATTACATTCCAAAAATCCAATCTACATATCAAATCAAATCACCTATCAATCATCAAATCTACCAATCCAAAATCCCAATCAAAAAAACAACATTCAAATCACAAAATCAACCAAATCAATATCAAAATAACAACAAAATCCAATACCCAATCATACCAATCACATTCAAAAATCAATTTACACTTAAACACTATCAAATTAAACAATCCAAACCATCAAATAAACAATCACCCAAAAATCAAATACCAATTCAACCATGCCTACCCCTATCACCTACAATCAACAAACAAAATACCCAATCAAATTCCAATCCCATTCCATTAACAATCCATATAAATACCAAATCCAATAAATTACCCATTAATTTCAAATCACCATATCATATCAAATCAAATATCAAAGCACCAAATCACCATTTCATTCAAAAAATCCAAATCAATCAAAAAATCAACATATCAAATCACAAATCAACATCAATATCAAATAAACCACCACAATCCCAATCCAATACAATCCCCCAAATCCAATTTCCAAATCCACAAATCAAATCTACAAATCAAATCACAATTCTACAAAACAACATATAAAGTATATTCTTCAATCAACACTTTCAATTGCTACTGATCAAAATTCAAATACAACAAATACAACATATATATTTTAAAATCATACAATGCATTGTTACATTTCAAAACAATCAATTCATACATTTAACATATCAATTTCCTCACATTGACTTGTCTACATTTAACAAATCCCATTTACATATTCATTTCATATTACAACAAATCATTGCAAATAAAATTTTCCCAATCCACAAATCAATTCACAATTCAATTTCAACAATATCATTTCCAAAATCATTTCCACATTTCATTCACTATCAACAAAATATCAACATTGCAAATCTATATTTCAAATACTACAAATAATATATACATATCTTTTCAACATTCATTAGCAACAAATCAAAATCAAAATATCATTAACAATGCCATTCTTTTTATACCATTCATTCACAATGCATTCTACAATTCAAATCTACATTTCCATTAACAATCCCCCCCCCCCCCCCCCCCCCCATTTCCAATAAACCCCCCCCCCATCCAAATCCACCAATACCATAACCCACCAAATCACCCAATCCCAATCTCACTCACCCAATCCCCCCAATCCCAATTATCCAATCCCCCATCCAATCACCCAATCCCCCAATCAATTACCCAATCCACCAATCCCAATCACCAATCCCAAAAACAATACCAATCCTCCCATCCCAATACCCCAATACCCAATCCAAATCACCCAATTCCCCCCAATCCAACACCAATCCCTATCAAAACACCCAATCAATACCCTATCCATCACCAATCCAATCACCCAATACCAATCCAACACCCAATCACCCTATCAATTACCCAATCCCCCCAATCCCCAATCACAATCAATACCCAATACCCAATTCCATCACCCCATATCAATCCAATCAATCAAACAATCCCCCAATCCAATCCCCCAATCCAATACAATTACTCAATCAAATCCCAATCACCCAATCCAATCCATACCCAATCCCCACTCCCCCCAATCCCAATCCCAATCACACAATCCCCCATTCCAATCAACCCAATCCCAATCAAACCAATCCAACTCCTATCACCAATCCCCCAATCCCCAATACCAAATCCCCCCAATCAAATCACCAATCCCATTACAATCAACAAATCACCCAATCCAATCACCAATCCACAATCCAATCCACCCAATCCCAAACTATTCACCAATCCAATTACCCAATCCCACAATCCATCACCTATCCCATCCATACCCAATACACAAAATCCAATCATCCAATCCCCCAATCAATCACATAAATAAATCAACAATCAATCCAATCTACCAAATCCAATCCAATCACTCTATAAACTAATCACCAACTAAATATCCAAATCCAATCACCAAATCCAATAACCAATCAAATACCAATCCAAATCAACCAATCCAATCATATACCCAATCAAACCCCCAATCCCCCCAATTCCAATCCCACCAAACAACAAATCCAATCACCCAATCAAATCACATATCAAATCCACCCCATCAATCACCAAAACAAATTAAAACAATCCAATCATACAATCCAATACAAATTCCCTAATTTACAAATCAACAATCACCAAATCAAATACAAATCCAATACCAAATCCAATCACCAAATCCAATAACCCTATCCATCACCAATCCAATACCATCACCCAATCAATACCAAATCCCCCCAATCAAACACACATCCCAATCCAAAACACATCCCCCAATCCAATACCCCAAACCCCATCCAATAAAAATCACCCTATCCAATCACAAATCAACCCATCACCACAACCAATTCAACAAATCCTAAACCAAATCACCCAAACACAAATCCAATCAATCTATATAATCAAATCACCAATACCCAATCCAATAACAATCCACAAATCCAATCAAACAATCCCCAAATCAATACCCCAATCCCCAATCAATCACACAATCCCAATCAATATCAAATCCCCCAATCCAATTCCCAAATCCCCCAATCCAATACAAATTACAATCCAATAAAAATCACAAATCAAATAACAAATCCCAATCAACACAAATCCACAATACATTTCAAACAATCTCAAACCAAATACCCCAATAACAAATCAAATCAACCAATCCACCAATCAATACCCAATCAAACCAATCAATCTACATAATCACAATTCCAATCCACCAAATCCAAAAATCTAATAACCCATTCAACAATCCAATAACCATATCACCCAATACCAATCCCCCACATCTAATCACCATCTAATCCACAAATCCCATACCAATCCAATCACCAAATCAAATCACCAATCCAATCACCCAATCCATCACCAATCAATCTCCCAATCAATCCCCCATTCCAATCACAATCCAATCACCCAAACCATCACATAAAATACAAATCCCCAATCCAAACACCCAATTCAACCAATAATCACCCAATAACCAATCCAATCAATACCCAATCCCCCCCAATCCATTACCAATCCCACAATCAATCACCAAATCCAATCAAATACCCAATCCAATCATCAATCTCCCAATCCCCCCCATCAATCTCCAACCCCAATCAAATCACACAAACCCCAAATCCAATCACACAATAACCAATCAATCAAAACCAATCCAATAAAATCAACCACATTCACCCAATCAATCCCCCATCACCATACAATCCCCAATCCCCCAATCAATTACTACCCAAATCCCAAATCCAATCCCAATCCCCCAATCCAACCCCACAATCACCTACAATAACCAATCAAAATAACAAATCCCAATACCAATCACCCAATCCAATCCCAATAACCCAATCCACCAATACAATCACCAATCACAAATCAATACCCAATCACCCAATACAATCCAACCATACCAATCCAATCCAATTACCAATATCCCCAAATCAATTACCAATCCCACAAATAAATCCACCCAATCCCCCCCAATCCCCAACTACCAAATCACAAATCCCAATAACCAAATCCACCAATCAATCACACAATCCCCCAAAATAATCAACAATCCAAATCAACCCCAATCACCCAATCCAATCAAACAATACCAACCAAATTCATCACAATAACCAATCCTATCATCCAAATCCAAACCACAAATCACCAAAATCAATAAAAATCACCCAATACAAATACACAAAATCCCAATCCCAATAATCACCACACATCCCCCAAAAATCACCAAATCCCCCAATCCAATCACCCAATCCCCATCCCAATAAACAATCAACCCAATCCAATACCAATTCCCAATCCCCAAAATCAATCCCCAATCCAATCAACAATTCTACCAAATCCAAACCTAAAAAAAAACTATCAACCAAACCATTATCCAAATCAACAATTCCAATCATCCCCAATCACCAATAACTATCAAAATCAAACATTCAAATTAAAATCTACAAATCCACAAATCAAATCAACAAATCACCCCATCAATAAACAATCAAAAATCAAAATCAACCTATCCACCAAATCCAACATTCCCATTCAACAAATCACATCCTACAAATACACAAATCCCCAAATCAAAACAACAAAACCACCAAATCCCCAATTAACCAAATCCCCAAATCAAATCACCATTATAATACCAATCACCCAATCAAATACCAATCCCCATTATATCAATACCAATCACCCAATCAAATACCAATCCAATCCCAATCCCAATCATACCCAATCCATATCACCAATCCAATACCCAAACCAATCACAATCCAATCAACCAATCCAATACAAATCTAATAACCTATCCAATACACCAATCCAATAAACCCATCAAAATACAAATCAAAGAAACCCAATCCCATTCAACAATCACATCAACAAATCCTTTACAAATCACCCAAATCCAATCAACAAATAACCAAATCAATAACCAATCCCAAATCCTATCACCCAATCCCCCCAATCCCCCACTCACTAAATCCCCAATCCAAATAACAAATACCCCAATCAAATCAACCAAACCACCCATCCATCAAAAAATCCACCCAATCCCAATCAATCCATATCAACAATACAACCTTCCATTCCCACCATCATTCTCCAAATCAAAAAACAATCAACAAATATCAAATCCAAATACCCAATCCCCAATCCCAAATCAAACATAATCCACAATTCCATATCTAATATAAACATTGCATATTCTACAAATAAAAAATCCAATCAATCATATTCAAAAATCAATCACCCCAAATCCCCAATCCCCAATCATCTCCAAATCTTAACATATCAATCATAAAATTAACAATCTAAATCAAACTATCCACAATCCATTACCTATTAGCAACATTCAACATATCAAAGACATTTCAACATCAAATGCAACCAAATCAACATATCATAATCTAAAATAAAGCAAATCAACATTCAAATCATTTTCACATATCAATTCAATTTAACAATTCAAATCATTTCTACAAATCATATCAAACCACCATATCAAATCACAAATCAACATTCCATTTTACATATTCAAACATATCCCATATCAACAACATCAACAATCTCAAATTACATATCTACATATCAAATCAAAATTCATTCAACAATTCAACAATTCAATTCAACAATCCCAAAACAAACTAATTCCACCAAATCAACAAATCAAATCATCCTAAGCAACAAATCAACATTTCAAATCTCATTCAAAATATCAAATCATCAAATCCAACATTTCAATTTACAAATCAACAAATCATTAACCAATCACAATTCATTTATCAAATCACTAATCAAATTACCTTTTCCCCCAATTCAAGTACCAAATCCCCAATCCAATTACCATTCCCCAAAACAATACCAATCCCAATCCCCTCAATACCCCAATCACAATCCCATATCACCCAATCCCCCAATCCCAATCAACAAATCCAATCACCAATCCCCCAATTCCAATACCAATCCAAACCAATACCACTCCAATCACCAATAAAACCCCCAATCAATCCCAATCCAATACCCAATCCCCAATCCCCCAATCCAATCCCAATCCCAAAACCCCCAATCCACAATACCAAACCAATCACCAATCAATACCCCTACAAAACCCAATTAATATCTATCCCAATCACCAATTCCAATCACCAAATCACAACATTACCAATCAAATACCCAATCCATACCCAATCCACAATCACAATCCAAAACCAATCATCACCACCAAATCACCCAACCCCAACCCAATCACAATCCCAATCCACAATCCAATACACAATCCCCCATTCCTATACCACACTCCCCCCAATCCCAATCACCAAACCCATCCCAATACACACTCCCCCAATCAATCACCCAAACCCCCAATACACCACCCAATCCCCAATCAATCACCCATACCAACCAATAACCCAATCATACCAATCAATACCCAAACCCCAATCCAATACCAATCCCCCCAATCCAACCAAATCCCCCCAACTCCAAATAAACCCCAATCCCCCCCCAATCCATACACAAATCCCCCAATCCAATACCAATCCCCAATCCAATCCTCCAATCAACCCAATCAATTACACAATTCCCCAATCCATCACCAATACAATCCAATTCAATCCCAATCCCAATACCAACCAATCAATCACAATCCCAATCAATCCCCCCAATCCCAATCCCCCAATCCAATAAAATCCCAATCCTATCACCAAATCACCACTCCAATAAACCAATCACCCCAATCCAATCCCAATTCAATAAACCCATTACAAATCCCAATCCCAATCAACCCAAAACAATCACCCAATCCCCAATCCCAATATCAATCACATCCCCCCAAACCCCAATCAATCCCCAATCATCAATCAATATCCAATCCAAATCCAATTAATCCAATCCCCCTCCAATACCAAATCCCAATCAATTACCAATCAATCCAATACCAATCCCCCAAAACAATCACCAATCCTCCTCCAATCAATCCCAATCCACAATTCCAATCACCCAATCACCAATCAATACCCAATCCAATACCAAATCCCCAATCAATACCCAATCAACCAATCCAATCCAATACCCAATCCAACCCCAATCCAATCCCCAATCCAATCACCAATCCAATCCCCCAATCAATCCTAATCAAACCCCAATCCAATACCAAACCATCCACAAATCAAATACCAATACAAACAACAATCTAATCACCCAATCCCAATACCCAATCCAATCACCAATCCCAATTAACAATCCCAATCACCCAATCCCTACCAATCCAATCACAAATCCATAACCAAATCAATAACCAATCAATACCAACCCCATACCCAAATCAAAATCACCCAATCCCCAATCCAACCACCAATCCTCAATACTAATCACCAATCCCCCCAATCCAATACCCAATCACAAATCAAAATGACCAATCCCACAATCCAATCACCAATCCAATCCATCACCCAATCCCAATAATCCAATTCCAATCCCCCCATCCAATCACACAATACCAAATACAATCACCCAATCCCCCAATCCAATCCCATTATCCCCCCACATCAAATACCAATCCCCAATCAAATTACCCAATCCCCAATCCAATCCCCCAATCCCCAATAACCCCCAATCCCCTAACCAATCACCCCAAAACAATCACCAATCAAATCACCCCTTAATCCCAATCATCCAATACCCAATACAATACCAATACCAATCAATCAAATCACCCAATACCAATACTAATCATCAATCCAATCCCAATCACCATATCCCAATCAAATACCAATCAATTCCAATTACAATCCAATCCAATAAAAATAAATTCAACAATACCAATCCAATCACCAATCCCCAATCAAATCACACAAATCCCCCAATCCCCAAATACACAATCCACAATCCAATACCCAATCCCATACTCAATCACCCATAATCCCCATATCAAATCAAAACAATCCCCAAATCAAAATACCAATCAATCCAATCCATATCAATTATAATACACACCAATCCAATCCAATGTACAAATCAAATCCAATCCCCCAATCCAATCACCACCCTATCCTATCCACCCAATCCCAATCCAATACCCCCCAATCCCCAATCCTATCAACAATCACCCATCCAATCACCCCCAATACCCAATCCAATACCAATTATCAACCAAATACCAAATCAATCACCAATCACCCCAACACAATACCCAATCCCAATAATCCCAATCCAATCCCAATCCCCAAACAATATCAATCACCCAATCAATCATCCAATCCCCAATCCAATAACAAATCCCCCAATCCAATCACCATTCACAATTCCTATTATCCAATCCCTAATCCAATACCAATCCAAATAAATTACCCCAATCCCCAAATCCCAAATCACCCAATCCCCCAAAACAATCACCCAATCCTCCCCTCCAATACCCAATCCTCAATCAATACCAATCCCCAATCCAATCACCAATCAATACCAATCCCCCAATCCAATACCAATCAACCCAATCACCCAATCCAATAACCAAATCCAACCCCAATTCCAATCCCAATCCAATACCAATCAATCCCAATCAATCCCAATAAAACCCAATCCTAATACCCCAAACAAATACACATCAATACCAATACAAACACAATCTATATCATCAATCCACCATTCAATCACAATCAATTACCCAATACAATCACCAATCCATACCCCCAATCCAATACCAATCCAATACAACAAAATCAAATACCAATCCTATCTCCAATACCCCCCATCACCCAATCAAATCAACCAATACCCAATCCCAATACAAATCACCACAATCAAATCACAACATCCAATCAAAATCACCAAACCCCCATCAATCAACACAATCCCCAATCAATCACCAATCCTCCAATCCCACCACCATCCACCAATCCAATAACCATCACCAAAAACAATAACAATCATCAAATCCAATAAACAAAATCAACAAATCAAATCACCCAATCAACAAATCAATCACACAATCCCAAATCAAATCACCATCCAAACTTCCAATCACACAATCCCCAAAAAATCCATAACAATATCCCCATATCATCTACCCAATCCAACAATAAATCACACATTTCCAATCCGATCAAACAATTCACCAAATCCAATCAACAAATCCAAATAAACAATCACCTATCAATTCACAAATCAACAAATCAAATAACAATCCAATATCCAATCACCAATAAACAAATCAAATCAACAAATCACCAATCCTAGCAACAATCCACAAATCCCATATAACCAATCAACCCAGCTCAAATCACATATCTCCCAATCATAATCACCATTTCTATCCAACCACATCAACATTCCAAATCAACCTTTCTCCAAAACAATAACAATCCCACAAATCCAATAACCATCCATATCAACAAATCCCCAAACAATTCATCCATTCCCCATCAATCTTCCAACTCAAAATCCAATATCAAATCAAAATCAAATCACCATTCAACATATCCATTACAATCCAATTTCAATTAACCAATCAAAAAAAAAAATCACCCAATCCTAACTCCCAATCACCAAATCACACAACTCTAATAAAATCAAAATAATTAACAATCAATTACCAAATCCACCAATCCAATCCCAACAACATATACCCCCCAAATCAAATCACCCAATCAAACCACAATCCAATCCCAATCCAATCACCCAATCAAATCCCCAAATCCAACCTAATCAAAAACACCAATCAATCAACAAAACCCAATCAACAATCAATCAACAATACAATCAACCAATCTAATCAACCAATCCAATCAACAAATCAAATCACCAATTAAATTACATTTCAAATCACCAATACTTCAAAAATCCCCCAATTCACAATCCATAACCCCAATCATAACCCAATCCAATACCAAACCCAATCACCCAATCAATTCAACATTACAAGTCCAAAACCATCCCTAATAAATCACCAAAATACCAAATCAATTACCAATCAAATATCCAATTATAACAAATCCAAAAAAATCCATTACCTATAAATAAATCAACACATAATTCATCCAATCTAAAAATCCAATTCAATAAACAAAACCAAATACAATCACCCAATCCACCAAATCAAATCCCCAATACCAACCACTAAATCACAAATCCACAATCAAATTACCAAATCACCATATCCAATCCACAATACCAATCCAAACACCAAATACCTCAACAATCACCATAAAAAAATCAATCCTATCCAACCAATAACAAATCCAATAACCAATCACCCAATACAATCACAAATTACCCAATCATATCAATCACCAAATAAACAAATAACCAATCCCAATCCAATATATCAACAGACCCAATCCATTCAATTAAACATATCCAATCAATTAACAAATAAAATCCCAATCAAAATTAAAATCCAACCATCCAATCAATTCAACAAATCCACATTTCAAATCAAAAATTCACCAAATCAAATACAAATCACCATATCCAATCAACCAATCACCAATCCAAATCAACAATCAACATATCAAATCACAAATCAACTTCATCATTACCAAATCTACAATCATCTCACCAAATCAATACAAATCCCCAATTCAAATAACAAATACAATAACCACATACCAATCAATAACCAATCCCCAATCCATACCAATCCAATCCAATCCCCATCCAATACTCAATCCAATCCAATCATCAATCCAATAAAAACAATCAAATCCCCAATCCAAACCAATACCAATCCAATACCAATCAACAATCCAATCACCCATCCAATCACAACTCATCCAATCCAATCATCAATCCAATAAAAACAACAAATCCCCATCCATAACCAATCCAATCCAATTAAAAAATCCACATCCAATCACCAAATAATCCAACCCAATACCAATCCCCCAAATCCCATTCCCAATCACACAATCCTCAAATTCCAATCACACAATCCACAATCCAATCACCCAATCAATCCAATCCATCATACCAAAATCCCCCCAATCCCCAATCCCTCATCAATCCAATCAAATCCCAATACAATCACCAATCAATACCAATCAAATCCAAATCACCAAATCAAATCAATACCCAATAACAAATCATATCAATCCAATAAATACCAATACCAATCCAATCACCAATTCCAACTTCTATTCAACTTTTCAACATATCAAATCTTACCAATAACAATCCACCAATCACATCATCCAATACCACATCCAAATCAAATCCAATCCCAAATCAATACCAATCTACAAATCAAATTACAATCCAATAAATATCCAATACCCCAATCAATTCAACCAATCCAACAAATCAATCACAATACCCTATACATTCACCCAATCATCCCCTCCATCAACATAATCCAAATATCATATCTACAAATCAAATCCAATTCCCATATACTATAAACAACATCAACAATTCAAAAAAACAATCCAATTTAACTAATCCTATCTACAAATCAAATCTAACATATCACATCAACATTTCATTCAACAATTCATTTAACATTTCTATCAAATCAAATACAACAAATCCCATTCATTCAACAACATGCAACATTCCAATTCCAAATCAACCAATCCAATTCCAATCCCACAATCCAATCACCAAATCAAATCAATAAACCAAATCAAATTTCAAATACCATAACAAATCACCAAAAAAAATTCCTTCAAATCAACCAATCACATATACTATACCAAATAACCAATACATTCATATAACCAATCCCACAATACCAATCACAAATACAAATCAAATTCCAATACCCAATACAATAACCAATTCAACAATCCTATCAAATTTAACCAATCCCCATATCAATCACCAATCTTTTTTTTTTTTTTTATTTTTCACCAAATCCAATATCCCAAATAAAAATCCAATCACAAATCCCCAATCCAATACCAATAACTAAAAAAATCAACAATCCCAATTACAAATCAACTATCCAATAAACAATAACCAACCAATTATCAAATACCATCAATCATCAATCACCTCATCACCAAATCCAATCACAACAATCACCAATCAATACACAATCCACCAACCCAATCACCCAATCCCAATCATTAACCAATCCCAATCCAATCCAACAATCAAACAAGCCCAAACCATACAACCAATCCCCAATCAAATCACATTCCCCCTATCCAATCACACATTCAACAAATCCAATCACAAATAACTTTTCAATCAATACAAATCCACATTTTCAAATCAACCAATAACCAATCCAATACCAATTCACCCATCCCCAATCAACAATACAATCACCCAATCAAAACCCAATCCAAATAACCCAATCAATTCCAAAATCCATCAACCAATCCCACAAATCAAACACCCATTCCCTATCCAATTACCAATCACCAAATCAAATCAACCCACTCCATACATAATCCACAAATCCTCACCAAATCAAATAAATCAAACCAATCACCAATCAAATACCCCATCCAAATCAAATTAACTCAATCATATCCAAATTAACCAATCCAATTCAAATCAACACAATCAATCCCCCAATCAACCAATTCCAATCAAACCAATCCCCCAATCCCTAATACCAATCAACCAATCCTATCAACCATTCCACAAATCCAATATCCTCCCAATCAACCAATCCAATACAAATCACAATCCC
Source organism: Chrysogorgia sp. JL179-B06 (assembly GCA_035772405.1). Classification (NCBI taxonomy): domain Eukaryota; kingdom Metazoa; phylum Cnidaria; class Anthozoa; order Scleralcyonacea; family Chrysogorgiidae; genus Chrysogorgia; species Chrysogorgia sp. JL179-B06. The sequence continues at coordinate 90,516 of JAYKKM010000184.1, read as the reverse complement.
AATCCATTACACCTATACAATACCCCAATCCAAATCCAATAACAAATACTAATTCAATCACCCAATCCCCCAACCAAATCACCCAATCAAATCACCCAAATACCAATCCAATTACCCAATCCCATCCAATACCAATCACACCAATCCAATCACCAATAAAAAAAACCAATACAATCACTATCCAAAAATCAAATCATCAATCCAATCCATACACTCAATCAAAATAATCAACCCACTCAATCAACCAAATCAAATCACCCAATCCCAATCAACAATCCAATCACAATCCAATAACAAACAATACCATCAATCAATTCAACAATACCAATACCCAAATTCAAACCCCAAATCCAATCCTATCCAACCACAAATCCCATTACCAATATCAAATACCATCAATCAACATCCAATCAACAAATCCAATAACCAAATACCAATCACCCAAATCCAATACCAATAAATCACCAAATCTATATCACCAAATATATCACCAAATTCCAATACCCAATCCAATACCAATCCCAAATCAACCAATCCTTAAACAATCCAATTCCAATCACCAAATACAACACCAAATCCCAAATCAAATTCCCCAATCCAACAATCAAATCAAAAATCCCAAATCCATATCAACAAATACAATCCAATCCACCAAAACACCACATCAATCAATACCAATCACCAAATCAAATCAACCAATCCCCCAATCCAAAACCAATTCCACCCATCAATCACCCAATCACCCAAACAATACCCATCATCATCCAATACCCAATCCCCCAATCCAATACCCAATCACCAAATCCAATCAAAAAATCCACCAATCAAATCAACCAATTCCCCAAATCAATAAAAATTCCCACAAATCAAATACCAATTCCCCATTCCAATCTTTACCAACTCCCCAAATCCTATCAATACAATTCCAATCCAATCACACAATCCCCCAATCCATTCACCCAATACCACTCAACTACAATCCCCCAATTTCATCAACAATCAAAATACCAAATCAACAATACCAAACCAATAAACCCAATAACAATCCAATCCACAAATACCAATCCAATAACCAAATCAAATCCAATCACCCAATCACTAAAATCTAATCAACCAATCCACAATCAATAACCTATAACCCAATCCAATTAACCAATCACCAAATCAAATATCAATCAAAATCAATCACCAAATCAAAATCCAATAACCAACTCCAAATCAACCAATCACCAAATCAAATCAACAAATCCCCAATTAACAAAACACCAAATCAAATAACCAATCCAATAATCCAATTACCAAATCCAAAATCAATTACCAAATCACCATATCATTCAAACAATCACCATATAAATCACCCAATCCACCCAATCAATCTACCAATCCCCCCCCTAATCAATCAAAAAATTCATCATATCAAATCAATCAATCCCCCAATCCCCAACCACCAATCCCAAATCAATAAACAATAAAAAAAAAATCAACAATCACATATCCAATTACCATTCTAAAAATCAAATAAACCAATAACAATCAAGCAATCAATTCACATATCCATAAAACCAATCAAACAATTTTTAAAAATCCAAAAAATCATATCAACATATAACCAAAACCACAATTACCAAATAACAATCAATTCTCATTTCCCAATTCAATTCAACAAATCAACATCCAATTCAAACAATCAACACATTCAAAATCAACAATCCAATCAAATATCAACATAACAATCACCCAATCACCAATCCCATCCAATCAACAATCCAATCAATATCCATCCAATCAACAATCAACATTTCCAAAAATCAAATAACTAAATCAACATTCAAATCATACACCAATCACCAATCCCAATAAACAATCAACAAATAAATCAAACAAATCAACAACGCAAATTAGCACCCAATAACAATCAAATCTACTCAATTAAACCCAATCAAATAACCTATCCTCAACAATCAACAAAATCCAATAACTAATCCCACCATTCCTACCACCATACCAATAACCAATCCACCAATCAATTCAAACAATCAACATAATCAAATCTCAAATTCCAAAAATCCAATCAACACCAATCACCAATATCCAATCTCAAATCCCATATCCAATACAAATTAAATCCAATTAAACCAATACAATCAAATCAAATCCAATCACAAATCCCAATCACAAATTACAAATCCAAACACCCAATCAACCAAATCAATACCCAATCACCAAACACAATCCTACCCAATCTAAAAATCAAATCAACTATCCACAATCCAATCACCATATTCCTACCCCCCCAAATACCAAAAACAATAATTGCTACATATCAAAATATCAAATCAACAAAGCACAATGTAACCAAAAACATCACTAATCAACATTCCAATCTTCTAATCAACACATATCAAATTTAACATCAACACAAATAAAATCAACAAATAAATAACCAATTCAACAATAAATAACCATATAACCACCCATTATCCAATCCCCAATCCAATCATCAATTATCCAAAATTTACAATTCCAATCTAAAATTCAACATATCCAATCAATACCAATCCAATAACCAATAACACAAATCAACCAATCCTATATCAAATCCCCCAATCCCCATATCCAATTCACTAATAAATATTCAAACTCAAAATCAACAATTCATTATAAAATCAAAATCATATCACAAAATCAATAAATCACAAATTAATTCTACAATTGCTACATTTCATAGTACTTCAATGCACAAATCATAATACATTTCAATTCACAATTCACATCCTACTTTCCTTTGAACAAATCCCAATTCCAAATACCCTTCACATAGCATTTAACATTTGCACTATTCATTGCTATCAATTCAAACAATCAATTGCTTCCCAATACTTCAACAAATCAAATCCTCCAATCAATACAAATCCAATCAACCAATCCACTCAACAAATCCACACAATCAATAACTAATACCAATCCAACCACCAAATCAATAATAACAATCACAAATAAATCACAAAATCCACAAATCAATCTACAATCCCCCAATCAAATCAACCCATATCCCCAATCAAATCTACAAATCAATTCCCCAAAAATTAAAAATAAATTACCAAATCAATTCACAAATCCCAACCACAATACAATTAACAATTCAACCAACAATACCAAATCCAATCACCAATCAACAAACCAAATACCAAATCAACAAATCCAATAACCAATCCCAAATCATATAAACCCATATAACAAACAATAACCAATCAAAAAATCAATATCAAAAATCTAAAAATCCAATAAAATATCCCCAATTAAACCAAAAACATCAACAAAAATCCACAAATCAATTCATCTTATCAACCATCAATTAACAATCCCAAAAACAATCACCAATCAAATAACCCAATCACAATCAATACCAAATAACAATCCAATTCATCCAAAAATCAAAAATCAATCATCAAATTCCCACAAGTCCAAATCCTATCTCAAATTCAACCATTCAAAATCACAATTCCACCAAAACCATAGACACATATCCAACATATCCATTATCAAATCCACAATCCCCCAATCAATTAACACAATCAAATCAAAACAAAATCCCAATCCCAATCACCCATACTATACCAATAAAACCAATCTCACAATACAAATCCAATACCAAATCACCAAATCCAATACCCATTCAAATCACCTCATTCAAAACCCAAATCAAATCAACCCCAATCATCACAAATCAATTAACCATATCCCCAATCCAAACAAAAGATCCACAAATCAATTAAACAACTCCAAATTTCCAATCACCAATATCCCATATCAAATCACATATCACACTATAAATCAACAATCAACAAATCCAATACAAATCCAATCAATCCAAATAACCCATTCACCAATCAAATAAAAATCTTCACACAATCACAAATCCAATCAAAACAAATCACCAAATCAATCACCAATCCACCAATCCAATACCATAATCAAACCAATACCAATAACAAATCAAACCAATCAATACCCAATACCCCAATCCAAATCACCCAATCAAATCACCAATCACATATCCAATCACCAAACCCCACTTTCCAATCACCCAATCCCATCAATACCAATCAAACAAATCAAATACCACATCCCCAATCAAATACCCAATCAACCAATCCAATCAACATCAACCAATTCCAATCACCAATCAAATCCAATAACCAAATCCAATCAACCAAATCAAAGACAAACACCCAATCCAATCCAATAACCAATCCATCATACTCTACACAAATACAATCCAATCACCAATACAATCCCACAACACCAATCCAATACCCAATACCAAATTCAATACACAATTCAAATCCCAATCACAACATCAACAAATCAAATAACAATCCCCCTATCAATTCACAATCCCCCAATCCAATCAAAAAATTCCCCAATCAATCACACAATCCACCAAATTAATACCCAATCCCCCAATAACAACCACCCAATCCAATCCCATACACAATAAACAAACCAATAACCAATCACCAATCAATACCAATCCCCCAATCAACACCCAATCAATCCACCAATCAATACCAATCCCCAATCACAAATCAATTAAACAAATTCAAAATCCAATCTCCAAATCCAAAATCAATCAAAAATTCCCAATCCATCTCACAATCCCCAATCCAATCAACCCAATCAACCAATTCCAACCACCAATCACCAAATCAAACTCAAATCACCAAAAAAAAAATTCAAATCCAATCAATTCAATTCACAATCACCATTCAATAACATATCCCCAAATCCTATAAAAATCACATAATATCAATCAACAAATACCAATCAATCAATACCAATCCACCAATCCAATAACAAATCCCATCCAATTCCAATCCCAATTCAAATCAAACAATTAAATATCCAATCAAAACATAACAATCAATCACCCAATACCCCCTATCATAAAACCAATCCAAATCAAATCAAAAATTTACCAAAACAAATAAACCTATAACAAATCCAATCACCCAATCCAATCCAAGAACAAATAACAAATCCAATACCATATCCCTCAATCCAATCAAAAATCAAACAATCTAATACCCAATCCCACATTCAAATACACATATCATAACCATATCCAATCACAATCATTCCACCATCTTTTGCAACAATATATACTATCCCCCCCCACCAAATCCAATGTCCATTCAAATCACCCAATCAAATATCCAATCAATTCACCATATCACATCAACAATAATTACCTATCAATTCACCATTCAATAACCCAATTCATCCAATCAAAACCTATCAACCAATTCCAATCAACAAATCAAACAAATCCTAACTACAAATCCAATTCAAATTTCCAATCCATAAATTTCTAATCACCAATTCAAATCTTCCAATCATACCAATCCCCAATCCTATCCACACAAACACAAATCATATCCAATATATAATTACACAATTTCAAATCAAAAAATCCAACAAATATAGATATTTACCCCAATCAAAATTCAAATCCACATATCAAACAATCTCCATTCTACATTCAACCATGTTTTTACCAATATTAAACATTTCCAATCAATATCCACAATGCATTCAAACCAATATAACTCTCAAATCTACATAAAAATTCTCCAAATCAATATAACATATCTACCAATTCAATCAATATAAAAAATTCAATATAATATCACATTCAACACTATCAATTTACCAATAACAATTACAATATGCACAAAACCAATCAATCAATCCAATTACCCAATCCCCAAATCCACAATCTACAAAAACCACAATACAAATACCAATACCCAATCACCTTATCCAAATAAAATTCAATACCAATCAAACAATCAACAAATCACCAGTCAATCACCAATCACCCAAAAAAAATCACCAAATCAATCAACCAATACCAATCAAAATACACAATAAACAAAACAAATTTTCCAATCACATATCAAATCCAATCACCAAATCAAATCAATTAACAAATCAAATATAATCAAAAATAAAATCAAAAATCCAAATCAATTCACACCAATAACATATCAAATAAACCAATCACAATTCAAATCTAACAATCCACAAAATCCAAATACCCAAATCCAAAATCCATATAACCATTCCCCAATCCATTCAACCAATATCAACAATTATCAATTTACCAATACATTTCAAATCCTACAAATCTACATTCATAGTTACAAAACAAAATATCATTTCTACAAATCAAAACATATCATATAACAATAACAATATACAAATCCAAAAATCCTATCTACAATTCAACCAATAACAATTACCTTCAACAATATAAGCTACAATTCAATTCAAATCTAATATCAATTACAACATTTCAATTAAATACAAAATTCCAATCATAGTAACATATCATATCTATTAACAATTAATATCAATGCTACCTATAAATTCTACCAACAATTCAAATCCAAATCAACATATCACATCAAAATGCATCACAATAAAGCTAATATTTCACCATTTCATTTCCATCATATCAACTTTTCAAATCTACATATCAATATCATATCAACATAGCTCATTTAATCTACAAATGCACAAATAATCTACATTTCACAATTATTGCTAAATCTACTTTCATTATTTCAAAATTTGAATGCTACATTGCTCCAATCTATTGCTACATTGTCAACATTCATTGCTGCAATTAACATTGAACAATTAATTCTTATATCAAAATTGAAATCTGCATCAATTTCAAAATATCAATGCATACTATCAAAATTCATTGCTTACAATTCAAACATTATTTTTTCAAATCACCCTGATCATTTCAACCTTTCAAAATTCAAAGCTACATTTCAACATTTTCATGATACATTGATCAAAACTTACATATCAATATTTACAAATTAATATAATAGTCACATATCAACATATCATTGAAATATCATATCATTGAACATTTCATATCTACCTTTAATATATGAATTCATATAAACATTTCAATTCCACATTAATAATCCCAAATTATTTCACAATTCATATAACAATTCATTTCTACCATTCCTTTGCTACCATTCGAATTACATTGTATTTTTTACAATTTCTTATAACCAAAGCATTATCACATATTCATTTCTACAAATAATTGGACCTTTCATTTCTACATAGCATTGCTACAATTCATTTGTCTAATATCCATATCTACAAGTGCAATGCTACATTTCAATACTACCCAAGCATATTCTAGCAATTAAAATTCATATTAATTACAATTAAATTTCATTGCTTTTCTACATAGCTATGTACATTTTATTTTCAACATTACGTATAAAATTTCATAGCAACATTTAATAGAACATTGCATTTGTACACATTGCATTTTACTATGCATTGTACATATCAATGCTACATTGATTGCAACATTCATTACTACATAGAAACTAGTTAGCAAATAGCAAATTTCAATTCTACATAGCAACATTTGCATTGTGTACATTGAATCTTTGCATATCTTACATTTCATATCATTTCTACATAGCCATTGATTCAATTGCGACTATACATTGCTCAATATATAGCTCATTCAAAGTCAATAGCCTACATTGAATTGCTCCAATGTAATGATTGCATTGCATTACATTGCAACTATTGTATTGCACATACATTGCATTGCTACATACAATATTGCATTGCTACATTGTACATTGCATTGCTACAAAGCACAACATTGCACATATCTACATGCAACATTGCATTGCTACATTGCAATATTGCATTGCACATTGCAACATCAATTGCTACATATGCAACATTGCAATTGCAATCCATTTAAACCAATCATTAATTGCATTCCATACAATGCAAATTGCATTGTTGCACATTGCACATTGCATTGCTATATTGCAATAGCATTGCATATTGCAACATTTACATTGCATTGCAACATAAATTCATTGCAACATTGCATTGCTACATTGCAAGCACATTTTGCTATATTGCAACATTGCATTGCTACATTGCAACATTTTTGCTACATTGCTACATTGCAATCTATTTCATTGCATTGCTACATTGCCATTGCATTGCTACATTGCATTGCATAACATTGCATTGCTACATTGCATTGCTACATTGCAACAATTACTACATTGCTACATTGCAATACATTGCAACATTGCAATACATTGCACATTGCAAACTTGCAACATTGCATTGCAACATTTTGCAACATTGCACTGCTACATTGCATTGCATTGCTTTATTGCAACATTCCATTGCTACATTGCATTGTATTGGTAGATTGCATTGCATTATTACATTGCATTGGATTGCTACATTGCATTGCAACATTGCATCATTGCATTGCTATATTGCAACATTGCATTGCTACATTGAAACATTGCATTGCTACATTGCAACATTGCAGTGCTACATTGCAACATTGCATTGCTACATTGCAACATTGCATTGCTACATTGTAACATTGTATTGCTACATTGCAACATTGCATTGCTACATTGCAATATTGCATTGCTACATTGCAACATTCCATTGCTACATTGCATTGCTACATTGCAACATTGCATTGCTACATTGCAACATTGCATTGCTACATTGCAACATTGCATTGGTACATTGCATTGTATTGCTACATTGCATTGCATTGCTACATTGCATTGCATTGCTAGATTGCATTACGTTGCTACATCGCATTGCTACATTGCATTGCTACATTGCATTGCTACATTGCATTGCTACATTGCATTGCTTTGCTACATTGCATTCCTACATTGCATTACCACATTGCATTGCCACATTGCATTACTACATTGCATTGCTACATTGCATTGCTACATTGCATTGCTACAGTTCATTGCTACATTGCATTGCTACATTGCATTGCTACATTGCGTTGCTACATTGCATTGCTACATTGCATTGCTACATTGCATTGCTACATTGCATTGCTACATTGCATTGCTATATTGCACTGCTACATTGCATTGCTACATTGCAACATTACATTGCTACATTGAAACATTTGCATTTCTACAATGCAACATTGCATTGCTACATTGCTACATTACATTGCTACATTGCAACATTGCATTGCTACATTGCTACTTTGCATTGCTACATTTCAACACTGCATTGCTATATTGCAACATTGCATTTCTACATTGCATTGCTTCGTTGCTACGTTGCATTTCTACATTGCTACATTGCATTGCTACATTGCTACATTGCTACATTGCATTGCTACATTGCTACATTGCATTGCTACATTGCTACATTGCTACATTGCATTGCTACATTGCATTGCTACATTGCTACATTGCAGTGCTACATTGCTACATTGCATTGCTATATTGCAACATTGTTACATTTAATTTCTACATTGCAACATTGCATTGCTGCATTGCAACATTGCATTGCTACATTGCAACATCGCATTGCAACATTGCAACATTGCTTTGCTACATTGCAACATTATATTGCCGCATTGCAACATTGCGTTGCTACATTGCAACATTGCATTGCTACATTGCAACATTGTATTGCTACATTGCATTGCTACATTGCTATATTGCATTGCTACATTGCTACATTGCATTGCTTTTTTGAAACATTGTTACATTTAAATGCTACATATTGCTACATTGCATTGATACATTGCATTGCTACATTGCATTGCTACATTGCATTGCTACATTGCATTGCTACTTTGCATTGCTACATTGCATTGCTACATTGGATTGCTATATTGCATTGCTACATTGCAACATTGCATTGCTACATTGCAACATTGCATTGCTACATTGAAACATTGCTTTTCTGCATTGAAACATTGCATTTCTACATTGCTACATTACATTGCTACATTGCTACATTGCATTGCTACATTGCTACATTGCATTGCTACATTGCAACATTGCATTTCTACATTGCATTGCTTCATTGCTACGTTGCATTTCTACATTGCTACATTGCATTTGTACATTGCTACATTGCTACATTGCATTGCTACATTGCTACATTGCTATGCTACATTGCTATATTGCATTGCTACGTTGCATTGCTACATTGCTACATTTCAGTGCTACATTGCTACATTGCATTGCTATATTTCAACATTGTTACATTTAATTGCTACATTGCAACATTGCATTGCTGCATTGCTACATTTCAGTGCTACATTGCTGCATCGCATTGCAACATTGCAACATTGCATTGCTACATTGCAACATTAAATTGCTATGTTGCAACATTGCATTGCTAGATTGCAACATTGCATTGCTACATTGCAACTTTGCATTGCTACATTGCAACATTACATTGCTACATTGAAACATTGCATTTCTACATTGCAACATTGCGTTGCTACATTGCTACATTACATTGCTACATTGCTACATTGCTACATTGCATTGCTACATTGCAACATTGCATTTCTACATTGCATTTCTACATTGCTACATTGCAACATTGCATCGCTACATTGCTACATTGCATTGCTACATTGCATTGCTACATTGCATTGCTACATTGCATTGCTACATTGCATTGCTACATTGCATTGCTAATTTGCATTGCTACATTGCATTGCTACATTGCATTGCTACATTGCATTGCTACATTGCAACATTGCATTACTACATTGCAACATTGCATTGCTACATTGAAACATTGCTTTTCTGCATTGAAACATTGCATTTCTACATTGCTACATTACATTGCTACATTGCTACATTGCATTGCTACATTGCTACATTGCATTGCTACATTGCAACATTGCATTTCTACATTGCATTGCTTCATTGCTACGTTGCATTTCTACATTGCTACATTGCATTGGTACATTGCTACATTGCTACATTGCATTGCTACATTGCTACATTGCAATGCTACATTGCTATATTGCATTGTTACGTTGCATTGCTACATTGCTACATTTCAGTGCTACATTGCTACATTGCATTGCTATATTTCAACATTGTTACATTTAATTGCTACATTGCAACATTGCATTGCTGCATTGCTACATTTCAGTGCTACATTGCTGCATCGCATTGCAACATTGCAACATTGCATTGCTACATTGCAACATTAAATTGCTGCATTGCAACATTGCGTTGCTACATTGCGACATTGCATTGCTACTTTGCAACATTGTGTTGCTACATTGCAATATTGCATTGGTACATTGCAACATTGCATTCCTACATTGAAACATGGCATTGCTAAATTGCACCATTGCATTGCTATATTGCAACATTGCATTGCTACATTGCAACATTGCATTGCGACATTGCAACATTGCATTGCTATATTGGAACATTGCATTGCTATATTGCAACATTGCATTGCTACATTGCAACATTGCATTACTACATTGCATTGCTACATTGCAACATTGCATTGCTGCATTGCATTGCTACATTGCAACATTGCATTGCTACATTGCAACATTGCATTGCTACATTGCATTGCATTGCTACATTGCATTGTATTGCTATGTTGCATTGCATTGCTACATCGCATTGCATTGCTAGATTGCATTGCATTGCTACATTGCATTGCTACATTGCATTGCTACATTGCATTGCTACATTGCATTGCTACATTGCATTGCTACATTGCATTGCTACATTGCATTGCTACATTGCATTGCTACATTGCATTGCTACATTGCATTGCTACATTGCATTGCTACATTGCATTGCTACATTGCATTGCTACATTGCATTGCTACATTGCATTGCTACATTGCATTGCTACATTGCATTGCTACATTGCATTGCTATATTGCATTGCTACTTTGCATTGCTACATTGCATTGCTACATTGCAACATTGCATTACTACATTGCAACATTGCATTGCTACATTGCAACATTTCATTGCTACTTTGAAACATTTGCATTTCTACAATGCAACATTGCATTGCTACATTGCTACATTACATTGCTACATTGCTATATTGCATTGCTACATTGCTACTTTGCATTGCTACATTGCAACATTGCATTTCTACATTGCAACATTGCATTTCTACATTGCAACATTGCATTGCTACATTGCTACATTGCGTTGCTACATTGCATTGCTACATTGCATTGCTACATTGCATTGCTACATTGCATTGCTACATTGCATTGCTACATTGCATTGCTACATTGCATTGCTACATTGCATTGCTACATTGCATTGCTACATTGCATTGCTAGATTGCATTGCTACATTGCATTGCTACATTGCATTGCTACATTGCATTGCTACATTGCATTGCTACATTGCATTGCTATATTGCATTGCTACTTTGCATTGCTACATTGCATTGCTACATTGCAACATTGCATTACTACATTGCAACATTGCATTGCTACATTGCAACATTTCATTGCTACTTTGAAACATTTGCATTTCTACAATGCAACATTGCATTGCTACATTGCTACATTACATTGCTACATTGCTATATTGCATTGCTACATTGCTACTTTGCATTGCTACATTGCAACATTGCATTTCTACATTGCAACATTGCATTTCTACATTGCATTGCTTCATTGCTACGTTGCATTTCTACATTGCAACATTGCATTGCTTACATTGCAACATTGCATTGCTACATTGCAACATTGCATTGCTACATTGCAACATTGCATTGCTACATTGCTACATTGCATTGCTACATTGCTACATTGCATTGCTACATTGCAACATTGCATTTCTACAATGCATTGCTTCATTGCTACGTTGCATTTCTACATTGCTACATTGCATTGCTACATTGCTACATTGCTGCATTGCATTGCTACATTGCTACATTGCTACATTGCATTGCTACATTGCATTGCTACATTGCATTGCTACATTGCATTGCTATATTGCATTGCTACTTTGCATTGCTACATTGCATTGCTACATTGCAACATTGCATTACTACATTGCAACATTGCATTGCTACATTGCAACATTTCATTGCTACTTTGAAACATTTGCATTTCTACAATGCAACATTGCATTGCTACATTGCTACATTACATTGCTACATTGCTATATTGCATTGCTACATTGCTACTTTGCATTGCTACATTGCAACATTGCATTGCTACATTGCAACATTGCATTTCTACATTGCAACATTGCATTGCTACATTGCTACATTGCATTGCTACATTGCATTGCTACATTGCATTGCTACATTGCATTGCTACATTGCATTGCTACATTGCATTGCTACATTGCATTGCTACATTGCATTGCTACATTGCATTGCTACATTGCATTGCTACATTGCATTGCTAGATTGCATTGCTACATTGCATTGCTACATTGCATTGCTACATTGCATTGCTACATTGCATTGCTACATTGCATTGCTATATTGCATTGCTACTTTGCATTGCTACATTGCATTGCTACATTGCAACATTGCATTACTACATTGCAACATTGCATTGCTACATTGCAACATTTCATTGCTACTTTGAAACATTTGCATTTCTACAATGCAACATTGCATTGCTACATTGCTACATTACATTGCTACATTGCTATATTGCATTGCTACATTGCTACTTTGCATTGCTACATTGCAACATTGCATTTCTACATTGCAACATTGCATTTCTACATTGCATTGCTTCATTGCTACGTTGCATTTCTACATTGCAACATTGCATTGCTACATTGCAACATTGCATTGCTACATTGCAACATTGCATTGCTACATTGCAACATTGCATTGCTACATTGCTACATTGCATTGCTACATTGCTACATTGCATTGCTACATTGCAACATTGCATTTCTACAATGCATTGCTTCATTGCTACGTTGCATTTCTACATTGCTACATTGCATTGCTACATTGCTACATTGCTGCATTGCATTGCTACATTGCTACATTGCTACATTGCATTGCTACATTGCATTGCTACATTGCATTGCTACATTGCTACATTTCAGTGCTACATTGCTGCATTGCATTGCTATATTGCAACATTGTTACATTTAATTGCTACATTGCAACATTGCATTGCTGCATTGCTACATTTCAGTGCTACATTGCTACATCGCATTGCAACATTGCAACATTGCATTGCTACATTGCAACATTATATTGCTGCATTGCAACATTGCGTTGCTACATTGTAACATTGCATTGCTACTTTTCAACATTGTATTGCTACATTGCAACATTGCATTGGTACATTGCAACATTGCATTCCTACATTGAAACATGGCATTGCTAAATTGCACCATTGCGTTGCTATATTGCAACATTGCATTGCTACATTGCAACATTGCATTGCGACATTGCATTGCTACATTGCAACATTGCATTGCTACATTGCAACATTGCATTGCTATATTGCATTGCATTGCTACATTGCATTGTATTGCTATATTGCATTGCATTGCTACATCGCATTGCATTGCTAGATTGCATTGCATTGCTACATTGCATTGCTACATTGCATTGCTACATTGCATTGCTATATTGCTACATTACATTGGTACACTGCAACATTACATTGCTACATTGAAACATTTGCATTTCTACAATGCAACATTGCATTGCTACATTGCTACATTACATTGCTACATTGCAACATTACATTGCTACATTGAAACATTTGCATTCCTACAATGCAACATTGCATTGCTACATTGCTACATTACATTGCTACATTGCTACATTGCATTGCTACATTGCAACATTACATTGCTACATTGAAACATTTGCATTTCTACAATGCAACATTGCATTGCTACATTGCTACATTACATTGCTACATTGCTACATTGCATTGCTACATTGCTACTTTGCATTGCTACATTCCAACATTGCATTTCTACATTGCAACATTGCATTTCTACATTGCATTGCTTCATTGCTACGTTGCATTTCTACATTGCTACATTGCATTGCTACATTGCTACATTGCTACATTGCATTGCTACATTGCTACATTGCATTGCTACATTGCTACATTGCTACATTGCATTGCTACATTGCATTGCTACATTGCTACATTGCAGTGCTACATTGCTACATTGCATTGCTATATTGGAACATTGTTACATTTAATTTCTACATTGCAACATTGCATTGCTGCATTGCAACATTGCATTGCTACATTGCAACATCGCATTGCAACATTGCAACATTATATTGCTGCATTGCAACATTGCGTTGCTACATTGCAACATTGCATTGCTATATTGCAACATTGTATTGCTACATTGCAACATTGCATTGCTACATTGCAACATTGCATTCCTAAATTGAAACATTGCATTGCTAAATTGCACCATTGCATTGTTATATTGCAACATTGCATTGCTACATTGCAATATTGCATTGCGACATTGCAACATTGCATTGCTATATTGGAACATTGCATTGCTATATTGCAACATTGCATTGCTACATTGCAACATTGCATTACTACATTGCAACATTGCATTGCTACATTGCTACATTACTTTGCTACATTGCTACATTGCATTGCTATATTGCTACATTGCATTGCTACATTGCAACATTGCATTGCTACATAGCAACTTTGCATTGCTACATTACAATATTGCATTGCTACATTGCAACATTGCATTGCTACATTGCTACATTACATTGCTACATTGCTACATTGCATTGCTGCATTGCTACATTGCATTGCTACATTGCTACATTGCATTGCTACATTGCATTGCTACCTTGCTACATTGCATTGCTGCATTGCTACATTACATTGCTACATTGCAACATTGCTAAATTGCATTGCAACATAGCAACATTGCATTGCAAAATTGCAAAATTGCATTGCTGCATTGTAACATTGCATTGCTACATTGCTACATTGCATTGCTACATTGCATTGCTACATTGCTACATTGCATTGCTACATTACAATATTGCATTGCTACATTGCAACATTGCATTGCTACATTGAATTGATACAATGCAACATTGCATTCCTACATTGCAACATTGAATTGCTACATTGCAACATTGCATTGCTACATTGCATTGCATTGCTACATTGTATTTCTACATTGCATTGTATTTCTACATTGCATTGCATTGCTACATTGCATTGCATTGCTAGATTGCATTGCATTGCTACATCGCATTCCTACATTGCATTTCATTGCTACATTGCATTGCTACATTGCATTACCACATTGCATTGCCACATTGCATTGCTACATTGCATTGCCTCATTGAATTGCCACATTGGATTGCCTCATTGAATTGCCACATTGCATTGCCACATTGCATTGCCACATTGCATTGCTACATTGGATTGCTACATTGCATTGCTACATTGTATTGCTACATTGCATTGCTACATTGCATTGCTACATTGCATTGCTACATTGCATTGCTACATTGCATTGCTACATTGCATTGCTATATTGCATTGCTACATTGTATTTCTACATAGCGTTGCTACATTGCATTGCTACATTGCATTGCTACATTGCATTGGTACATTGCATTGCTACATTGCATTGATACATTGCATTGCTACATTGCACTGCTACATTGCATTGCTACATTGCAACATTGCATTACTACTTTGCAGCATTGCTTTGCTACATTGCAACATTGCATTGCTACATTGCAACATTGCATTGGTACATTGGAATATTGCATTGCTACATTGCATTGCATTGCTACATTGCATTGCTACATTGCATTGTATTTCTACATTGCATTGCATTGCTACATTGCATTGCATTGCTACATTGCATTGCATTGCTACATCGCATTCCTACATTGCATTGCATTGCTACATGGCATTGCTACATTGCATTACAACATTGCATTGCCAGATTGCATTGCTACATTGCATTGCCACATTGCATTGCCACATTGCATTGCCACATTGCATTGCTACATTGCATTGCTACATTGTATTGCTACATTGCATTGCTACATTGCATTGGTACATTGCATTGCTACATTGCATTGCTATATTGCATTGCTACATTGTATTTCTACATTGCGTTGCTACATTGCATTGCTACATTGCATTGCTACATTGCATTGGTACATTGCATTGCTACATTGCATTGCTACATTGCACTGATACATTGCATTGCTACATTGCATTGCTACATTGCATTGATACATTGCATTGCTACATTGCACTGCTACATTGCAACATTGCATTACTACATTGCAACATTGCATTGCTACATTGCATTGCTATATTGCATTGCTACATTGTATTTCTACATGGCGATGCTACATTGCATTGCTACATTGCATTGCTACATTGCATTGCTATATTGCATTGCTACATTGTATTTCTACATTGCGTTGCTACATTGCATTGCTACATTGCATTGCTACATTGCATTGGTACATTGCATTGCTACATTGCATTGCTACATTGCACTGATACATTGCATTGCTACATTGCATTGCTACATTGCATTGATACATTGCATTGCTACATTGCACTGCTACATTGCATTGCTACATTGCAACATTGCATTTCTACATTGCAACATTGCATTGCTACATTGCTGCATTGCATGACTGCATTGCAACATTGCATTGCTACATTACAACATTGCATTACTACATTGCTATATTGCATTGCTACATTGCAACATTGCATTACTACATTGCAACATTGCTTTGCTACATTGCAACATTGCATTGCTACATTGCAACATTGCATTGGTACATTGAAATATTGCATTGCTACATTGCATTGCATTGCTACATTGCATTGCTGCATTGCGACATTGCAACATTGCATTGCTATATTTCAACATTGCATTGCTATATTGCAACATTGCATTGTATTGCTACATTGCAACATTGCATTGCCACATTGCAACATAGCATTGCTACATTGCAACATTGCATTGGTACATTGCAACATTGCATTGCAACATTGCAACATTGCATTACAACATTGTAACGCTACATTGCTACATTATATTGCTACATTGCATTGCTACATTGCTACATTGCATTGGTACATTGCTACATTGTATTGCTATATTGCTACATTGCATTGCATTGCTACATTGCAACATTGCATTGCTGCATTGCAACATTGGAACATTGCATTGCTGCATTGCAACATTGCACTGCTGCATTGCAACATAGCATTGCTATATTGCAACATTGCATTGCTATATTGCAACATTGCATTGCTACATTGCAACATTGCATTGCTAAATTGCAACATTGCATTGCTACATTGCAACATTGCATTGCTACATTGCAACATTGCATTGCTACATTGCATTGCATTACATTGCTACATAGCATTGCTACATTGCTACATTGCATTGCTACATTGCTACATTGCATTGCTACTTTCCTACATTGCATTGCTACATTGCTACATTGCATTGCTATATTGCAACATTGCATTGCTACATTACTACATTGCATTGCTACATTGCAACATTGCATTGCAACATTGCAACATTACATCGCTACATTACAACATTGTATTGCTACATTGCAACATTGCATTGCTACATTGCAACATAGCATTGCTACATTGCATTGCATTGCTACATTGCATTGCATTGCCACATTGCATTGCTACATTACTACACTGCATTGCAACATTGCTACATTGTATTTCTACATTGCTACATTGCGGTGCTACATTGCTACATTGCATTGCTACATTGCTACATTGCATTGCTACATTTCTACATTGCATTGCTACATTGCTTCATTGCATTGCTACATTGCAGCATTGCAATGCTACATTGCAACATTGCATTGCTACATTGCAACATTGCAATGCTACATTGCAACATTGCATTGTTACATTGCAACATTGCATTGCTACATTGCAACATTGCATTGCTACATTGCAACATTGCATTGCTACATTGTATTGCATTGCTACATTGCATTGCATTGCTACATTGCTTTGTATTGCTACATTGCATTGCATTGCTACATTGCATTGTTACATTGATACATTGCAGTGCTACATTGCTATATTGCATTGCTACATTGCTGCATTGCATTGCTACATTACATTGTTACATTGCTACATTGCCCTGCTACATTGCTGCATTGCATTGCTACATTTCTACATTGCATTGATACTATATACATTGGGATTATATTTTTGGGCATGTTCGATTACCCGCTTTCAAAGAGAACTAAGTTAGCTACCAGTATAAGCTGTATCTATGTTGTAAATAGATCATTTAACTTTAAAAGAATATATTCTATAGCTTTGTGGGAGGGTTAGGACCTTTGTTGTTTTGGGGTCGGTTACAATCTAATTAACTTGGAGGCTGGTACGAGGGCAATGTATTTGCTCGTCAGGGCAACGTATTTGCTCTTCCCAGTCCCGTCCGTTATGACCTTATATGGAATACGTACTATAAGTACCTATCTCTGAACAGGCAAAGGCGAGGGGTTATAGCGGTTTCAAACTAGTTTCCAGGACACCCAAGGTATATTATAAACCAGTTTCGCTTTCGCAGTTACTGCACTTCCGCCTTCGTCGCCACAACAAGTTCACAAATATAGCTTATTGAAATTATCTTCTTAACTATTTCTTGAATGAATAATGGCCTACCAAAGTAACCAAGATTGGCAGTTAACAAAGAAGACAGTTTTGGAGAGAAATTCTCACATGTTTAACAACCCTCTGATGAGTGATATTAAGTTAACTTGTTGCGAATCAGAGCGGAAGTGTTTCTACGCTCATAAGTATGTTCTAGCTACAAGTAGTCCTGTCTTTTATGCCATGTTTTATGGAGAGTTAGCTGAGAAGAACCCGGTTGTATATCTTGAAGATGCTGATGAAGAAAGCCTTGAAGAGTTTCTTCGTTTCTTGTACACAGACGAGTGTACATTGACACCAGAGAACACCGTCAAAGTGATGTATCTTGCCAAGAAGTACATCATCGCGTCCTTGACAGACAAATGTGTTAAAGTCCTTCGTGATAGCATGAAGCCAGCGAATGTTGTCACTGTTCTTGAGCAAGCGATATACTTTGACGAGAAAGAACTAGAGAAAAAATGTTGGGAGATGATTGACCATCAAACAAGCGAAGCAGTAACCTCAGATGCCTTCAGTGATATCAACCAAACGACTTTAATTACCATATTAAAGCGAGACACCTTAAAGATTAAAGAAATTGAATTGTTTCAAGCAGTTTTAAAATGGAGTGAAAGTGAATTGTCAAGGAAAGGACTAGAAATTACTGGAATTAACAAAAGAGCGGTTTTTGGAGATGCCATATACCAAATACGTTTTCTGTCAATGTCTGAGAAAGAATTTACACAATAATTGCTACTTTGTATTGCTACATTGATACATCGCATTGCTACATTGCTACATTACATTGCTACTTTGCTATCATTGCTACATTAGATTGCTACATTGCATTGCTACATTAATGCTACATTGAATTGCTACATTGCTACATTGCATTGCTACATTGCTACATTGCATTGCTACATTGGTACATTGCATTATTACATTGCATTGCTACATTGCAACATTGCATTGCTGCATTGCAACATTGGAACATTGCATTGCTGCATTGCAACATTGCACTGCTGCATTGCAACATTGCATTGCTATATTGCAACATTGCATTGCTATATTGCAACATTGCATTGCTACATTGCAACATTGCATTGTTAAATTGCAACATTGCATTGCTACATTGCAACATTGCATTGCTACATTGCAACATTGCATTGCTACATTGCATTGCATTACATTGCTACATAGCATTGCTACATTGCTACATTGCATTGCTACATTGCTACATTGCATTGCTACATTGCTACATTGCATTGCTATATTGCAACATTGCATTGCTACATTACTACATTGCATTGCTACATTGCAACATTGCATTGCAACATTGCAACATTACATCGCTACATTGCAACATTGTATTGCTACATTGCAACATTGCATTGCTACATTGCAACATAGCATTGCTACATTGCATTGCATTGCTACATTGCATTGCATTGCTACATTGCATTGCATTGCCACATTGCATTGCTACATTACTACACTGCATTGCAACATTGCTACATTGTATTGCAACATTGCTACATTGCGGTGCTACATTGCTACATTGCAACATTGCATTGCTACATTGCTACATTGCATTGCTACATTTCTACATTGCATTGCTACATTGCTTGTCAAACTACAAGCATACACCACTATATACGCATTGCTACATTACATTGCTACATTGCATTGCTACATTAACGCTACATGGAATTGCTACATTGCTACATTGCATTGCTACATTGCTACATTGCATTGCTACATTGGTACATTGCATTATTACATTGCATTGCTACATTGCAACATTGCATTGCTGCATTGCAACATTGGAACATTGCATTGCTGCATTGCAACATTGCATTGCTGCATTGCAACATTGCATTGCTACATTGCAACATAGCATTGCTACATTGCATTGCATTGCTACATTGCATTGCATTGCCGCATTGCATTGCTACATTACTACACTGCATTGCAACATTGCTACATTGTATTGCTACATTGCTACATTGCAGTGCTACATTGCTACATTGCTACATTGCATTGCTACATTGCTACATTGCATTGCTACATTGGTACATTGCATTATTACATTGCATTGCTACATTGCAACATTGCATTGCTGCATTGCAACATTGGAACATTGCATTGCTACATTGCAGCATTGCAATGCTACATTGCAACATAGCATTGCTACATTGCATTGCATTGCTACATTGCATTGCATTGCCACATTGCATTGCTACATTACTACACTGCATTGCAATATTCTACATTGTATTGCTACATTGCTACATTGCAGTGCTACATTGCTACATTGCTACATTGCAGTGCTACATTGCTACATTGTTACATTGCATTGCTGCATTGCAACATTGCATTGCTACATTGTATTGCATTGCTACATTGTATTGCATTGCTACATTGCATTGCATTGCTACATTGCATTGTATTGCTACATTGCATTGCATTGCTACATTGCATTGCTACATTGATGCACTGCATTGCTATATTGATACATCGCATTGCTACATTTCTACATTACATTGCTACTTTGCTATCATTGCTACATTACATTGCTACATTGCATTGCTACATTAATGCTACATTGCACTGCTACATTGCATTGCTACATTGCAACATTGCATTTCTACATTGCAACATTGCATTGCTACATTGCTGCATTGCATGACTGCATTGCAACATTGCATTGCTACATTACAACATTGCATTACTACATTGCTATATTGCATTGCTACATTGCAACATTGCATTACTACATTGCAACATTGCTTTGCTACATTGCAACATTGCATTGCTACATTGCAACATTGCATTGGTACATTGAAATATTGCATTGCTACATTGCATTGCATTGCTACATTGCATTGCTGCATTGCGACATTGCAACATTGCATTGCTATATTTCAACATTGCATTGCTATATTGCAACATTGCATTGTATTGCTACATTGCAACATTGCATTGCCACATTGCAACATAGCATTGCTACATTGCAACATTGCATTGGTACATTGCAACATTGCATTGCAACATTGCAACGCTACATTGCTACATTATATTGCTACATTGCATTGCTACATTGCTACATTGCATTGGTACATTGCTACATTGTATTGCTATATTGCTACATTGCATTGCATTGCTACATTGCAGCATTGTATTGCTACATTGCATTGCATTGCTACATTGCATTGCATGGCTACATTGCATTGCATTGGTACATTGAATTGCATTGCTACATTGCTACATTGCATTGCTACATTGCTACATTGCATTGCTACAATGCATTGCTACATTGCTACATTGCATTGCTACATTGCAACATTACAGTGCTACATTGCTACATTGCATTGCTACATTGCTACATTGCATTGCTACATTGCAACATTGCAGTGCTACATTGCTACATTGGATTGCTACATTGCTACATTGCATTGCTACATTGCATTGCTGCATTGCAAAATTGCATTGCTACATTGTTACATTATATTGCTACTTTGCAACATTGCATTGCTGCATTGCAACATTGCAACATTGCATTGCTGCATTGCAAAATTGCATTGCTGCATTGCAACATTGTATTGCTACCTTGCAACATTGCATTGCTACACTGCAACATTGTATTGATACATTGCTACATTGCATTGCTACATTGCATTGCATTGCTACATTGCATTGCTACATTGCATTACCACATTGCATTGCCACATTGCATTGCTACATTGCATTGCCACATTGCATTGCCACATTGCATTGCCACATTGCATTGCTACATTGCATTGCTACATTGCGTTGCTACATTGTATTTCTACATTGCGGTGCTACATTGCATTGCTACATTGCATTGCTACATTGCATTGGTACATTGCATTGCTACATTGCATTGCTACATTGCACTGCTACATCGCATTGCTACATTGCATTGCTACATTGCACTGCTACATTGCATTGCTACTTTGCAACATTGCATTACTACATTGCAACATTGCTTTGCTACATTGCAACATTGCATTGCTACATTGCAACATTGCATTGGTACATTGAAATATTGCATTGCTACATTGCATTGCATTGCTACATTGCATTGCTGCATTGCGACATTGCAACATTGCATTGCTATATTTCAACATTGCATTGGTATATTGCAACATTGCATTGCTACTTTTCAACATTGCATTGTATTGCTACATTGCAACATTGCATTGCCACATTGCAACATAGCATTGCTACATTGCAACATTGCATTGGTACATTGCAACATTGCATTGCAACATTGCAACAATGCATTACAACATTGCAACGCTACATTGCCACATTATATTGCTACATTGCATTGCTACATTGCTACATTGAAGTGCTACATTGCTACATTGTATTGCTACATTGCTACATTGTATTGCATTGCTACATTGCAACATTGTATTGCTACATTGCAACATTGCATTGCTACATTGCAATATTGCATTGCTACATTGCACCATTATATTGCTACATTGCATTGCTACATTGATACATTGCATTGCTATATTGCTACATTTCATGGCTGCATTGCAACATTGCATTGCTGCATTGCAACGTTGCAACATTGCATTGCTATATTGCAACATTGCATTGCTATATTGCAACATTACATTGCTACATTGCAACATTGCATTGGTACATTGCAACATTGCACTGGCGCATTGCAACATTGCATTGCTACATTGCAACATTGCATTGCTATATTGCTATATTGCAACATTGCATTGCTACATTGCAACATTGCATTGCTACATTGCAACATTGCCTTGCTATATTGCATCATTGCATTGCTACATTGCAACATTCCATTGCTACATTGCATTGGTACATTGCGACATTGCATTGCTACATTGCTACATTGCATTGCTACATTGCATTGCTACATTGCATTGCTACATTGCATTGCTACATTGCATTGCTACATTGCATTGCTACATTGCATTGCATTGCTACATTGCATTGCATTGCTACATTGCATTGCATTACTACATTGCATTGCTACATTGCATTGCTACATTACATTGCATTGCATTGCTACATTGCATTGCTACATTGCATTGCATTGCTACATTGCATTGCATTGCTACATTGCATTGCATTGCTACATTGCATTGCTACATTGCAACATTGCATTGCTACATTGCTACATTGCATTGCTACATTGCAACATTGCATTGCTACATTGCAACATTGCATTGCTACATTGCCACATTGCATTGCTACATTGCATTGCTACATTGCATTGCTACATTGCAATATTGCATTGCTACATTGCAACATTCCATTGCTACATTGCATTGGCACATTGCAACATTGCATTGCTACATTGCAACATTGCATTGCTATATTGCAACATTGCATTGCTACTATGCAACATTGCATTGCTATATTGCAACATTGCATTGCTACTATGCAACATTGCATTGCTACATTGCAACACTGCATTGCTATATTGCAACATTGCATTGCTACATTGCAACATTGCACTACTACATTGCAACATTACATTGCTACATTGCTACATTATATTGCTACATTGCAACATTATATTGCTACATTGCAACATTGCATTGCTACATTGCAACATTGCATTGCTATATTGCAACATTGCATTGCTACATTGCAACATTGCATTGCTATATTGCAACATTGCATTGCTACATTGCTACATTGCATTGCTACATTGCTAAATTGCATTGCTACATTGCAACATTGCATTGCTACATTGCAACATTGCATTGCTACATTGCAATATTGCGTTGCTACATTGCAATATTGCGTTGCTACATTGCAACATTGCATTGCTACATTGCTACATTACATTGCTACATTGTTACATTGCATTGCTGCATTGCTACATTGCATTGCTACATTGCTACATTACATGCTACATTGCAACATTGCAAAATTGCATTGCTACATTGCAACATTGCATTGCTACATTGCAACATTGCATTGCTACATTGCAACATTGCATTGCTACATTGCAACATTGCATTGCTACATTGCAACATTGCATTGCTACGCATTGCAACATTGCATTGCTACATTGCAACATTGCATTGCTACATTGCAATATTGCATTGTTACATTGCAATATTGCGTTGCTACATTGCAACATTGCATTGCTACATTGCTACATTACATTGCTACATTGTTACATTGCATTGCTGCATTGCTACATTGCATTGCTACATTGCTACATTACATGCTACATTGCAACATTGCAAAATTGCATTGCTACATTGCAACATTGCATTGCTACATTGCAACATTGCATTGCTACATTGCAACATTGCATTGCTACATTGCAACATTGCATTGCTACATTGCAACATTGCATTGCTACGCATTGCAACATTGCATTGCTACATTGCAACATTGCATTGCTACATTGCAATATTGCATTGCTACGTTGCAACATTGCATTGCTACATTGCAACATTGCATTGCGACATTGCAACATTGCATTGCTACATTGCAACATTGCATTGCGACATTGCAACATTGCATTGTTATATTGGAACATTGCATTGCTATATTGCAACATTGCATTGCTACATTGCAACATTGCATTGCTATATTGCAACATTGCATTGCTACATTGCAACATTGCATTGCTACATTGCTACATTGTATTGCTACATTGCAACATTGCATTGCTACATTGCAATATTGCATTGCTACATTGCATTGCTATATTGCAATTCATTGCATTGCTATATTGCAACATTGCATTGCTATATTGCAACATTGCATTGCTACATTGCAACATTGCATTGCTATATTGCTATATTGCAACATTGCATTGCTACATTGCAACATTGCATTACTACATTGCAACATTGCATTGCTACATTGCAACATTGCATTGCTACATTGCAACATTGCATTGGTACATTGCAACATTGCATTGGTACATTGCAACATTGCACTACTACATTGCAACATTACATTGCTACATTGCTACATTATATTGCTACATTGCTGCATTGCATTGCTACATTGCAACATTGCATTGCTACATTGCAACATTGCATTGCTATATTGCAACATTGCATTGCTACATTGCAACATTGCATTGCTATATTGCAACATTGCATTGCTACATTGCAACATTGCATTGCGACATTGCAACATTGCATTGCTATATTGGAACATTGCATTGCTATATTGCAACATTGCATTGCTACATTGCAACATTGCATTACTACATTGCAACATTGCATTGCTATATTGCTACATTACTTTGCTACATTGCTACATTGCATTGCTACATTGCTAAATTGCATTGCTACATTGCAACATTGCATTGCTGCATTGCAACATTGCATTGCTACATTGCAATATTGCGTTGCTACATTGCAACATTGCATTGCTACATTGCAACATTGCATTGCTACATTGCAATATTGCGTTGCTACATTGCAACATTGCATTGCTACATTGCTACATTACATTGCTACATTGTTACATTGCATTGCTGCATTGCTACATTGCATTGCTACATTGCTACATTACATGCTACATTGCAACATTGCAACATTGCATTGCTACATTGCAACATTGCATTGCTACATTCTACATTGCAACATTGCAACATTGCATTGCATTGCTACATTGCAACATTGCATTGCTACGCATTGCAACATTGCATTGCTACATTGCAACATTGCATTGCTACATTGCAACATTGCATTGCTACATTGCAACATTGCATTGCTACATTGCAATATTGCGTTGCTACATTGCAACATTGCATTGCTACATTGCAACATTGCATTGCTACATTGCAATATTGCGTTGCTACATTGCAACATTGCATTGCTACATTGCTACATTACATTGCTACATTGTTACATTGCATTGCTGCATTGCTACATTGCATTGCTACATTGCATTGCTACATTGCTACATTACATGCTACATTGCAACATTGCAAAATTGCATTGCTACATTGCAACATTGCATTGCTACAATGCAACATTGCATTGCTACATTGCAACATTGCATTGCTACATTGCAACATTGCATTGCTACATTGCAACATTGCATTGCTACGCATTGCAACATTGCATTGCTACATTGCAACATTAGTAGTATAGCAAGTGGGGCTGCGAGCCCAATCGACTTCAAACGTGAATATAAATACCAAAACATCACCAAATTTGTGCCAAGTCACGACTCGACAAATTTGGCAATGTTTTGGTATTTATATTCACGTTTGACGTCGAATAAGCCCACAGCCCCACTTGCTATACTACTCAGCAGTCGTTAATTTGGCTTGACACACCCCTCTCCACCGATTAATGTCAAACACGCGCGAGACTCGTGAAACAATACTGAATTTATACCAAATCACATTTCAGTCACGTTTAAAAATAGTCGTTTCAACATATTCACAAATTTGTGTCGCTTCAAAATTTTCACGCTTTTTTTTGACTGATACATTTCCAATTCACGCGCGAAAAAAAACCACTAGATTTTGATTCTAGTGGTGATGTTTATCCAAATGGATGGCGAAATGGCGCTCTTTTGATTGGTCAATTCACACCAGCGTCCACAACGAATGTTTTATCCAAATAAGTATCCAAATGGATAGCAAAATGGCGCTCTTTTGATTGGTTAGCAACATTAACTAATTTGCATACTAACAGGTGGCCAGTTGTTTCGTGAATTAGTCCGTTTGTTCACTATTTTCAGTGGTATCTCTCACTACAATGTTTTTGTGACCATATGCGTAGGAGTCAATACCATTTTCTAAAAGGTATCGTTTATCGTCGAAGCAGGATAGCGATACTTTATTAATTTCATAGCTACCGAGCTGATGTTTGACACTTCTAATGGTCTTCATTGTGTGTCGCAATTGTTTCTGCTCTAGTAGCACACTTTTGTAATCTTCGTGGCTGATCACTTTTTTAATTATATTCTTTCTAATACCTTTAGCAGTTTTCCCACCACCTCCATCCTCTTTCAAATAACTGTACATCTTACTGCGCAACCCAACGAACTCAATAATTGGCGTTCCAGCGCACTCGTCTTTCATCTTCCCAATAACTTTCTTGTTCTCTTTGAAAGCGAATGGGTTGTCTGCAGGGTAGTCGCTATTGTCAAACTTTTCGCGCTCCATCATGAAGTCAGAATAAACGTCGTCAGTTTCGATTGTGTACAGCAGACTGTCAGTGTCGGTGAAGTGTAATCTGCAGGTGTCGCTAGAGTACTTTTTCATGATATAATTGTAGTGGAAATTGTACATCAGCGTTTTACTCAAGTCTAGTATGCACATACCCACATACGCAGGTCGATTTAGTGTCAGCGTTTCTTTAACTTTGTGGACAGCGACTAAATTCTCGCTAAATATCTTGCAAGACACAAACGTAGGCTTTGAGACAAGCTTTTCTAACTTTTTCTCGGTGGTCACTAATCTTACATCCACACGCTTCCTCAAATTCTCCATTGTTTTTCCAAACACACTGTTGTTCATCAACTTGAAGAAATCCTTCTCGAAAGCGTTCTTAGCCGCAGTTCTTTTGACTGTGTTAAAGTCAATGTACTTGCCCAACCACTTAGACTGATCAAATTGTAGGACCCTATGAACCTTTTTGATTTTCAACCCAAGGTTCGTGTACAACTGCAGATTTCCATAGTGACACACATACTTTTTTTTGTCCATCAAATTAGTCACCAGCTTCTTCACACCACCAACACTCACATTAAACTTATTTTTGATTTTCGTGCAGTACTCCGACAACATGTCAACAGTTATTTCCATCTTCTCAGGAGCCAGCGGGTAATCGTTATGTAAGTCATGCAAATGGTCTGGATACTCCAAGTCGACTTCGAGCAGTAAGCCCTTTTTACTATTGTTGTGATAGTCGCATAGATTAACCTTTTCTATTTCTTTCTTAGTCAACCATTTAAAACCGCCCGTAGGTAGACTTCGACTCATTGCCCATCCATACAAATTGTTGGCATCAAGGTACATCAAATACTTCGACTCTTGCGCTTTATCATACCCCTTCATGTACTTATTATTCGCCACGCCATGTCTGTTGCATATGTAGCTCACACCACCACGCATACCCATTTCTACGAACTGGAACATGTCAATGTCGGACAATAATTCGAGTTCCACTCCAGTCATCTTTAACATGGCGTCCCAAGCCAATCCGGGCGATGTAAAATAATGACACGGGTCTAATTTGTACTCACGATGGCATGTCTTTCTAAAGTTCTCAAAAACGTCGGCAAGCAAGAGCACGTCACTTTTCAAATACAGGTCGTGATACCCACCCATGTTTTCAACGTCGAAGTAGTCCCACACATCGATGGCGCGCTCGTGCATTTCTTCCGTAATATGCTCGTCATTCAGAACGCTGTAGAAGTCCTTTTTGGGGGGTAGCTCGCATTCATCGAATTTATCAAAGGAGTCCATATAATCGTAGGGATAGACTCCCTTTCTTGTCATAAGTGCCAACCCCTCATCACGAAACACTTCTGACGTGTATTTGAAAGCGTCCCTTGGTAGGTTCTTCACCAAGTTGTCTAGACCACTACCCATGAACTGAAAGCTGTCCAAAAATACTAAGTTTTTTCCAAACATGAACGCCATGTACTTCTCCATGTTGTTTGGTATCACATTTATGTCTTGACCAAACTTGCCAATCTCCTGCATAATGAAATGGCTATCGTAGCCGCGTAAGTTATGAAAGATCACAGGAATTTTATCAGTCAACTTAAAGTTCACATTACACTGACGATGTGCGGACCCTCTGTACTTACCTGACACGTGACAGTGGTCTCTCACTCTAACGTCAGCACCAGTGTACTCAACACTGCAAATATGACAACTTTTAGCCTCGTCAAAGTTCCTCTTATCGGCATTAGTTAGTATCATTTCTTTGTTAAAGTGACTCTCAGACGTCTCTTTACAATATTTGACAATTTCTAACATCTCCCCAATGAACTTGTTAA
This sequence comes from Chrysogorgia sp. JL179-B06, assembly GCA_035772405.1. Classification (NCBI taxonomy): domain Eukaryota; kingdom Metazoa; phylum Cnidaria; class Anthozoa; order Scleralcyonacea; family Chrysogorgiidae; genus Chrysogorgia; species Chrysogorgia sp. JL179-B06. The sequence goes on along the minus strand of JAYKKM010000184.1, from coordinate 59,948 downwards.
CTGCATTTTCACCGCGATACACTTTTACTGGCTTACTGTACTCGTTGTCGTAGCAACAAACTAATTTATACCCATAACCGCAGTCAACGTGCCTCTGGTAGGCATTTGTGTAGCTACGCTCGCTTGATGGTGTTGCTGTGTGCACCTTCTGTGTAATAGCCTCGAAGTCTGCGTACACCACAAATGGTACGTTTAGCTGTCTACTAAAATTCTCGTATTTCACTTTCGTACCTTTTTGTGGCATTTTAATAGCTTGCTTCCCATTGGTGACCAAACACACTTCAACGTGACTTTCAAGCACGTCCTCTCGAGTAAAACACTGCAGGCAATACCTACAAAAGTGTTTTCTAGCCTTATGCTCTGTCTGGCGGTACATGAATTTGTTGAAATCGCGAATATACACATAATGCTTGTTGCCCACGTCATTAGTTATCAACAGTAGGTCCATATGGTCAGGGTACACCTCCTTAGAAACGTACACAGGGAATGGCTGCTTATTTTCATACCCAAAAACATTTATGCTAATATCGTTCGCCTTTTCGATCTTGTTGTAGTCTTTGAGTGTGACTGGGAAGTCAATTCCGTCATAATTCAACTCACCGACATGCCTAGCGTACTTCGACGTTCTATCGGAGTGTTTTCCAACAGGAAACTTATGCGCTAGGTGGCACCATCTAAAGCACTCGTTGTCATCCCCATTATTTACGTTTATCAGACCCTTCATACTGTTGCACAGCTCCTTTGGCAACGCAATGTAGCTACTCCCATGCAAAGGTCTGTAAATAGCGACATTAACGTAGTGTGCATCTATTTTGTCGATAGTCCATCCAGACCCCTCAGATAACCACCCAGCTATCCGCGTCAAAATCTGCTCCGACCCACGATTGGCGACACCCTCGATGTCATGCTCGTTAATGACGACGAACGTTTCGCTGTTAAAGTAGGCAGTTTTGTATGTGGTCTTATCACGCTCTAAAACTTTCTCAAAAGTGACCTTGACTGTCTCTACCACTTTCATTCCGTTGGTCTCACCCAGCTCACGTCTCAAAAGGTTAGTGACAGCACTTCTACTAGCGTTTACCTGATTGATGTCTCTGTCGTCAATTACTTCGACTCCATAGGACCTTGTGAACCCTCTCAGTGCTCGATCCAACAGATGCGTTGACGGTGCGAGGTCTTCGACTACAGGTTGTCCCTCTTGATCTCTAAAGAAGCCGTGAACGTTGGTCGCTTCGTCTGTTAGTGAATTGACAACGGCTGCACTCGTCTTATGCGCCCGTCTTTTTGTCAGTGGGTTTTTCACAGTCCGACTCATTGGCTTCTACAGTATATACACTACGCTTATTTATTTTTTTCCCCAGCCACTCGTTGTAATAACGATCACCACTTTCACACCATCCCAGCTTTGGGTACACCACCCCAAACAGATTGTCGTCGAACCTCTCTTTCACCTTCCCGTCTTTGAGGTCTAGCACCCTTTTGAGTGTCTCAAGTCGTCTTCTATGACACAACCTAATAATGTAGTATCCATATCTGCTGACGTTTCTACCCTTTATCAAATTGCATGAGTACAACACATTGACAACTTTCAAGAAGTCCTCTTTTATCAACTCAAGGTGCTCACCCTTCACAACGTTCCGTAGTCTCCTCCCCATCCACCAAGACCGTTTGTGAACGCTTTTTAGTCGCGTGAGTCTCATGTCGCCATAACTCTGAGTGTAGCCCCATTCGGTGTCGCCACACTTTGGACACGCGTACCCACCACAGTCAGTCGTGTTTTTCACAACGTCGCAATCCGAGCAGTAGTAAATTCTGAAGGTGTCTCCACACTCAGTTTGTGTCTCACTAGCGATCTCGTCAATTGTCAAGCCATAACTCATCTGCCTCATAAGTTTGTCCATCGCTTATACTACTCCAACATTTTTTTATCGAACCAATACCCACACCGCTATTCCACTACCCAAACCTAGCGCGCTAACAAACAACAATTGGTATTCCTTCATTTCCGCACTCAGTTGGTAGTAATCCGCAATCTTCGGACTCTCAGTGAACACTCGACCGCTGTAGTGAATGGTCATTACGCTTCTAAGTTCTTCCAACGCGTGGTTTGTGTCATTGATGTCAGCATTAGCCTCAGAGAGCCGTTGTCGTAAACGCTGGATCTTATCTTTCTTGGCGACCTCATTCTCGTACCACACTTCTTTCGCACTGGCTAGCTGTTCCAACGCATGGTTGTGCCTTTTCATCTCAGCTTCGTAACCTGAATGATTAAACTTCGAGAACATAAAGCCAGCGCCTGCAAAAGCTATCGCATTAAATATCCCTCCAGCCACAACGCTCACCATTAACTTACATTGATTTGAATGGGTCTGTCGGTATCCACTTTTTTGATTGTAACCATTTTACTAACAGCGTTCCTGCACCAACAGCTGCAGCAAGTTTCACTGTGCCTTTCACAGTCTCTGGTGTCCCTAGTGGTTCTCCCAAAGCCTTTTTAGAAATCATACTCACCACCACAGCACCAGTCGTAACAAGTAGCGCATCGTACAATTCGTTCATAAGTTCTTTTCGATCGATCGCAGCCATATATACATTGTCGTGTGTTTTGTTCAAGAATCAAATGTGTCTAACGCTGGACGACGAGTTTTATGACTCTCTGACGCAGGTGCTGGTGCAGTACTCACAGGCTCTTTTTCACTGCTAATTGTGTACCATAGCGAAGCAGCGGCAATGATAACACCAAGTGTTCCAACAATGTAACCATAGCTCCACTCACCACCCTGTTCTTCGTTAACTATCATTTCACGCATTTTCTTTTCTTTCGCAGCTTTCGATATCTCAGCCAACTTTTTACCAGCAGCGACGCGCTTTGGGTCCTTCACCTTAACACTCTTCACATCAGCTGTGATCTTTGCTTCAACAGCCGTCTGTGAGTCCTCAACCATCTAATACACTATCACGTGTTATCTTACTCACAGTTGACCTCACAGGTATCTCACAGACGACCTCACAGTTATCTCACAGTTCCAAACCAAACGCACTAAAAAAAAGAGGGGCTTTCTCTCTGAAGGTATAGTATAATGACTCAAGACCAAGCCCGCCAAGAAGAGCGCATCGCCGCAGCGTTGAGACACGACTTTATCGATGTGCGCACCCCACGAGACACCTCTGGACCTAGCGTCTTAAGAGAGTACTCGTCAATCTTCACATTGTGCGACCCCAGTTGTAAAAATGAGGAAGTGGTGAGACGACTCCACATACAGGTTCCCACCATAGAGCGCATTCACGTGACTTGGGTCGATCTTCAAGAAGACACAGCCAACCGGTTGGCCAGCTTGCTAGCTAGCGAGATCCCTGTGTGGTGTTACTCACCATTCAAACGTCTTATGCTGGCAAGTAGTGACTACCTAAGAGACCCTTGTGAGTCTACCGCCACGCTGCTTGGTAACTACCTCAAAGTGTTCTTAGCGATCCTTCTATGGAGACCGAGTCCAACCAAACTCAAAGCATGGTTACACCTCGCCGCAAACCGCGACGCTAACGTTTGCAAGGTGGGGTGTAACGAAGTGCTGAGTGCGGGTGATCTCAAGGACCACATACTCTCGCTTGCCCACATAAGTTTTACGCAAGACCTCAAGGAGTATCGGTGCTACCCATGTGGTATGGCCACTAATAGTCGAGTGTGCCACTTAAGACACGAGAGCTCGAGGTCTCATCTTAAAAACTTAGAGCTTCAGCGGATATTTGACAACGAACAACAGTTGCCGCAACAGGAGAGAATATCTCTCTGGAGGTATAGTAACCATGAAGAAAGTTGGTAAACTAGAAATCGTGATTGGTCCCATGTTCGCAGGAAAAACGACAGAGACTCTCCGCAGGTTAGTTGCGTTAAGTAAGTCAGGGCTCAAAGTCCTTTACATGAACAACGCAGGTGACACTAGGCGAACTGACCACGCGTTCTCCACACATCGTCAGACCATTGTCGTCGGATCGGACAGTTTACCTGCGAAGTTAATCACCAACCTTCCGAGTTCTTCCAAACTAACTGGCTACGACGTCATAGGAATTGATGAAGGCCATTGGTACTCTGATCTACTCCCAATTATTCGCGAATATGTCAAAGCCAGCATTCACGTCATTATTTGTGGTCTCATAGCAACAGAGCGCTTAAAAAGAATTGGTGAGCTCGACACACTGTTCCCAGTGGCAGACGACATCACATTTCTAAAAGCGCATTGCGTCGTTTGCCGTGACACTTACGGAACAACTGTTGACGCACCATTCAATTGGAGATATAATCCAGGACCATCGTTCGTTGGTGGTGCTGAGCAATATCGTGCAGTGTGCAGACGTCACCATCCTCCCACATAAAATTAAGGGTGTTCTCGGATACCCCACTTTTTTAAATTTAGACATTGGTCACATGAAGCGTCCAATGTCATAGAAACATTTTTTCACACAGTGGTCAGAAGGTTTGTGAAATAAAGAGAGAAAGTTTCGCAGATATTTTTATCGAGTTAAAAAACGTCTTTAAAAAATGCTAGAGCAGTTGTCGCTTCAAACGTCGTCTCAACAACGAGAACGAGTGCTAATTCGACTTGTTACTCGCTGTCTAAAAAGTCTCTTTACAATAGTGTCTCTCGTGGTTACTCAACGCTGATTTATTTTTAAATTTACGAAAACACTGGGAACACTGAGACCCAACGTCAAAGAAATATTTTATTACCGTGGTAATAGCGTCGTCGTATGAGTCGCACAACAATGTTATATAACCAGCGGATTTGTATCTGAGCAGCAGAGAGTCTTGCTCTTCAGATGTCTTACCTGTGCCACCTGGGTTCTTGAACTCAATCACGAGTCCGCTATGCTGTCGGTTTGCGTTGGCAATAATCAAGTCAGGCGTTCCACGTTGGTAACCTTTTTTCCACGAATTTATTCTTTTACTCGAAGTGTCTTGATTCTCACCACAAGCGGCTATCAAAATAGCTTCTGGATAATATTTCCTAAGAAAACCAACAACTTTCGTATGAAGGTCGAACTCAGTGATCATTTTAAACTGATTGTGTTTGAGACCGACGTCAGCTAAACCCTTTCTAATGCTTGGCAAGACTTCTGAGTGCACCCACCTTCCGAGGTGTCTCGCGCGCTCCATTTTACTCGAGAACACCAACGAGTAGACCCCAAGTTCGTTGATAAACGAGGCCTGCTCCATCTTCATTTTACAGTCAGGTTCGACGTGGTCGTGTACTGCATCTTTTGGTCGAGCATAACCTAGAGCGCTCGCGACTTCTTTCGCTTTGAACCATATATCACCGTTGTGATTAACCGTCGTGATTTGGTGGCCATCGAAATCAAATAGTTGAAGTGCTGTGGAAGTCATCACTATATAGTCTCCCACAAACAAACTACTCGGTGTGGGCGTTAGGTTTTTTATAGATCTGGTTTGTTGTGTACCAACGCATCAGATGTGTTTTATTAGTCTTCGGTTCGCTACGTCGTCTGAAAAAGTTTCTAATGTTACGAATCAGCTTTCTAAATCTTCGAAGCTGAGACCAAACCCATTTTAACTTAGGTCACGTCTCCTACCACTCACACAGTGTCTGATTCTGGTAACATAATAGGTTTGCCGTAAGTCTTTTTAGACCTCATACCAATCTCAGCGTGGAGCTCGAGAGTCACGTCACCGCGACCAAATGATCCACCAGCTTTGAACATGTGGTCAGTCGTCTTATTTATTTTATATATTTCATGGGGTCTCGAAATACATGCTCCCATCTACTTTATACCATATTCCTTCATCATTTCTCCACCCATGATTATGATGTCTCGGTTTGTCATGTAACCACTCACAATTTTCACACCGTAGAATTCTACCAACGATGGGTACGCATAAGGCGCGAGTGGTATTCTTGGTCGATGTATTCCAAAAATTGTTCCATAAGGTGTGCCTATCTTTCCCATATTTGCTGTGAAGTCTGAATCGGTTGACTTGGTGTTGTTGACTCTGACATGTGAATTGTCCATTTGCCAGTGTATTGATATCATATGCATTTTGGTGAGGTCAACGCCACTTGGAATAGTGCATATGCTCTCCATTGCTGGGATGCTACCACCATACGCGAGTCCATTAGCCATACCAGTCTTGTACCCTATGAACTTATCCCACTGACCGTCGTCGTTTGATATAATTGTCTCCCAATTTGATCCAGCGGTTCTCATAGGTAACCTCACCACAACAAAAATAGAGAGATCACACCATTGCATACTGGGACAATTAAAATGGAGACCTGACTCAAGTGGGAGTGGTGTTAACACAGGTGATAGAAAACTTTGGCCTGCACCGTTAACACCAATAATAGGGCCATAGGTTGGGTTGTTTTGCACTAATTTACTTGTTTCACCAATGGCTTTCACTTTGTTTGAACCATTGGTGTGAAATTCCACGTTTTTCAAGGCGTGTGTGTTAACGTTGAAGTCGAGCACAAGATTATACGACTGACTCTTGAGGAAACCTGATAGTAATTGCTCTAGAGTTCTTTTATTCGTGGCATCTGAGTCATCGACTGGATCTGCTACGTTTTTTATCGCTGAGCCTTGCATGTCTATTATTCCAGACATCCTTCCACCGGTCGCGCTTAATTTGGGATCTTCGTCCAGATGCCTTTTCGTTCTCTTTAGTATTTTATCGTGAGGGTCGTCAGACTCATACCCATAGTTTAGACTCATTACTACCTCAAGGTGTATTTGGTTAGTAGATAGCCAGAGACTGCTGAGAACCCTAACACTATCGCTAGCGTTGTCGTGTCTGACTTACTTGTGGTGGTCTGTGCTATTTGATTGGTGGTGACCACTGTTTTCTTCACAGGTGGTACTACTAAGTGAGTCACCACATTTTCTTGGTGGACTTTTTTAGCCACAGTCGTTGGTGTTGTTGCATTCAAGCGAGTGTTCACTCCAAATTTCATGGACTCTGTGGCAATCTTTAATAAGTTGTTGTACCCAGCGATTTTATTCTTGAGTATCACCACGTTACTCGGCATTAACCATGTACTTGGCGACACTGCGAGATTTTGGACAACGTTGGTGTCTCTAATCGATTTATTCATGTTGAGAATCCATGTCGATACGTCGTAGTTGATAACACTGTCAGAAAACAACTTGCGGAATTCTTGTTGGGTTTCTAAACTTCCTGCAGAACCACCAACGACTGATACACGTGTTCTCGCTTGCGCACCAAGTGTGGAGTACACAAAGGCTTCTATGCTTTGGTTTAGATATTGCAGTCCAATGTTGGTAAAGCCATCTGACAATCGCGCGACGTATCGTCTGTAATCGTTCTGAACGTCGTTGAGTGTGTAGACTCTGGTCTCGCCTAAAGTGCCATCGCTCAGGACTTTATTCTGGTAGTAATGTTTTCTGGGGATCTTGGAAATCTTACCATACAATTCGGAAGCGTTGAATTCTCTACTTATTGATTTCATGGTCTTTTAATTTCATTCTCTACTTATTGATTTCACCTTCCATTCTTCTGAGAAGTCTTCTAATGGTGAAGTACAAATGAAACCTCATCACACTTGTGACCACGGGGTGGACTTCTTGTGACACTGATAAATGTTGCAGTGAGACTCCACAACAGAAACTCGCACAATACGTCGCAAACACAACACGATAGTAAGATTCGCTGTCATCCCACTTCGACATGGTCTTTGACGTAGTGATTTGTAAGGTTGGTAGCTTTGACATGAAGTAGCTATTTTGGTTAACAAAGACTTTGAAGTTATTCACTGGATAATTTAGCACGTTTTCCGTTGGGTAGCCATCCCAAAGTCCCCAGTGGTTCTTGTGACCTTTTGGCAGTGGTTGGATAGTCCCACCGCCTTGCCATATTATTGGGAACTTGCTATTGTGTAACCACTTCCACATGTTTTTATCATTTTTGAAGGTTGTGCTGGTTATGTCTGTGCTGAGGATGTCGTTGTTTTTGAAATATATGTCAACACCTAGAATCTTACCGTCTTGTGAAATATTTGGATAGAACTCGAATTCGCTTAAAGTGGCGTGAGGGTACGTTTTGATGAGGTCTGCCTTTGCGTCATGTGTAGCCTTCGATGTATTCGCCATCGCGCGTTCGTAGTGCTTTCCATAGTACTCGTGAAGGGCTCTCTGCATATAATATACTGTATGTTATACACAATGCGAAAGTTGACGGTATTCATTGAAGGTGCGGAAAAAGTTGTGTCCTTTGACAACGCGATGATGGTCATACATGATAACCCATGCATTGTGGTCAAGACAGCCACTGTGTTTTGGGACTATCATAACACAACAAATGACGACAGCATTCAGGTCTTCGCGCTGGACGACTCTGGGGCAGGTGCTTTTAAAAAGATTAAAGTGGGTGAAGGGTACTTTAGCTTCGACGCGTTGGTCAAAGTCTTAAAACTAGAGTCTAGCAAGCATAAGGTGAGTCTCGAGATAGAGAAACTAGTGCCCACAGGCAAGTGTAGGGTTAAGGTTAGTAGCTCAGCTGTGTTAGACACCATTGGGCCTCTACTTGGTTTCGCGAGAGGTGAGGTGATTCAGAACGACTTACAGTGGCACACTAGCCCAAACGAGGTCGACATGTATAGAGGTCTGAAGTACATAGAAGTTTCGTGTGACGTTGTTGAAACGGAGAGCAATGTGGGTATTGATGGGAAGCGTAGCAATGTGATCACAACGTTGCCAATACCCACTGAACAGTCTTTGAAAGGGTCGGTGCAACGTCATGTAGACATTGAATCCAAGGTGAGTATTAAAAAAGGTGTTTACTCAAGTATGACATTTCGTGTCAAACCAAATAACGACGATCTTAAAATTGGCGCGGTGCTATTGGAACTGTATGTAGTGTGAATTATATGGAACTTGGTGTGGAAACAGAGCAGGGGTTGAGAGATATTTACTATAATCCCAAGTCAGGGTACAGTGGTCAAGAGAGGCTGTATCAAAGTGCGTTAGAAAATGGATTGGGGGTGACTAGAAAAACAGTGAAAGAGTGGTTGACAGCGCAGGACACTTACAAGGTACAAACCTATTGTGAGAAGACACAAGTTCCGTGCGACTTTTGTTGGATTTCTTGGTGAAGAGCTTCAAATGGACCTAGTGGACATGAGTAAGTATTCAAAACAGAATGGAGGTTATTACTGGATACTAACAGGCATCGAAATATTGAGTAGATACGCTTTTGGAATTGCAGTTTATAGAAAAGACACTAAGAACATGACTAAGGCTGTTGGAGAGTTGTTGAATAACTTTAAAGATCGGTTTGGAACCACACCTAAGTTAGCGCAATTTGATGATGGACTCGAATTCTACAACGTTGGTGTGAAAAGTTTGTTGAAAGAACACGGCGTTAAATATTTCAGCACAAAGAGTGATAAAAAGGCTGCTGTTGTTGAGCGTTTCAATAGAAGTCTGAAGAGCATCATGTGGAAGTACTTTTATACCCGTGGGACGTATAAATGGATTGACGTTCTCGACCAGTTTGTGAGCAATTATAATAGCAATGTGAATCGCAGCATTATGATGAAGCCGAAGGATGTCGATAAGTCAAATGAAGGCGAAGTGTGGACCACTTTGTTTGGTCACCAATTTGCGGACAACCCATTGCCGAAGTTTAGAGTTGGCGAGTCAGTGAGAATTAGTAAATACAAGAGTGTGTTCACAAAGGGCTATGAAGCCAACTTCACTGAAGAGCTGTTTAAAGTGGTAAAGGTTATTCGTGGTGATCCGAATGTGTATGAAATTGAGGACATAAGTGGTGAACAGATTATTGGTAAATTTTATGAACAGGAATTATCGCTGGTCAATAAGAAACATGGTGACGATGTGTACAGAGTTGAAAAGGTGTTGAAAAGAAAGAAAGTCAGAGGGAAGAAGATGGCGCTGGTCAAATGGTTGGGTTATGAAAGCAAACATAATTCGTGGATACCAGAAAGCGATATTCAAAATGTGAGTTAGTGTAATATGGCTGAAGGCGGTTTCGATGACCTTGAGATGGAGAGCTCTAACGAATACAAAGATATCACTGACGATGAACTAAAGTATAGTCTCGAAAAAGCCACTCAAGATCGCAGACTAGCTCGGGACGATCCAAACGTCACAGTCGATGAGAAAATTAGACTAATTAGAGTGGAGAGTGGACTGAGGCGTGAACGTGATGTAAGATTTCGTCAACACATGAAGGAGGATTTTAACGATATTACAACGCGGGTTAATGACTACGCAAAAGATCGTGAAGACGTCGCGAGGAGTGTACCATTGTTAGACACCACACGTGCAGAGTACGTTGACATACCTGGACTAACACCAATCGAGAACCGTGAGCTGAATAGCATGCTCAATCCAAGCGAGAGTGTGATGTCTGAGTCGAGAATAGGCGACACTGGCACATTGCAAATACAAGCAGACCATTTTCAAGACTCAATAAATGAAGCGAGCGAAAGAATAGCAGAGCTTGATAGAGAGGACCTCACGATCGCAGAGAACGAAGAGTATATCGATCTATATGAAAGAATGGTTGGACTTAGACAGGCTAGAGACATGGTTATTGAACAGCGAGAAATGGAGGAAGTTAGAGAGCAGCAGGAAGTCGACATTGACAGATTGCAGAAGTTCAAGAAATGGGCTAGAGAAAATATGGTTGGGTTGAGTGCTTTAGCGATTTCAGTAGCTGCGATTATAACAACTATTATTATCGCTGGGAGGTCTAATGTTATGAGAGGCGCTATGGTCACGAGGTCGTTCGCACAGGCTGTTAGAAACGCGATAATGAAGATGGGTCCATGGGCTGTTGGATTGGCGAACTTAGTTTATGACGCGCTGGTGACAGGCGCAAAGGGCCTCGCTTGGTTAGCTCAAAATCTGTGGGTGTTTGCGGTGACATTCGCGTGGCTTGCGTACAATTATTTGAACTAAAAGCAGGCGTGATTCGTGGACACTAGAAAGTAGTGTTCAAAATGTGAGCTAATGTAATATGGCTGAAGGTGGGGGAGATTTCGACGAGATCGAGATGGAGAACCTTGGTGAAGCCTACACTGATGATCAAATAGACGCCGAACTTGAAAGAGTCGCTCAAGCTTTAAATTTAATTGACAACGAGTACGTCGACGTGCGTCGACGGCAATATACCACACATCGAACGTGTCGAGTATGATAAATTGTCTGAGAGAGCAAATAGATTGCAGGACGAACAGGATAGAAGGTTTCGAGAAAAAGAGACGTCGTTCACTGACACTGATGATGGTAAGACGGTGACAATAAGGGGGACTAACACAGAAGTCCCAACAGTAGAGTTTGTTGAACAGGGGTCATATGGTGACGTCGATGACGTAAGTTTCAGTATAGCTTTTAAAGAGGAGGAGGAAATTAAGAGAAGACTGGGTGAGCTAAAAGCGTCCAACAAAGAGCTAGCAGAAAACAATGTAAAAAGAATCAAGCTAATAAATAGGAAAATACGTAAATTGAGCAAAAAGGGACTCGGCCGTGACGACGCGTCAAGGAAAATAGTCAACAGGTCGCGGGTTACGGACTCAGGGGCTATTCTTTTCAAACCGATAAACAAAGATGGTAAATATGGAAAACCCAAACGAATTCTAATACCTGGGAAAAACGGCTTGATCTACAGTAAAGATGCGAGTAGTAAAAACGCGATTGAGCAGTTCAAACAGTTAGTTAGTCAAATCCCTGAGAACACAGAGACAACAGCTGTCACAACAGAAGTAGTCCCAGATAGCTTCCCAGTAATTGAGACAAAAGTGGACTATGTCGACATACCTGGGCTAACACCAGACGAGAACCGTGATCTGAGTGGTGTGGTTAATCCAAGTGATGGTGTGTTGCGTGAGTCAAGAATAGGTGACACTGGTGCGTTGCAAATACAAGCAGACTATTTTCAAAAGGCGATAAATGAAACGAGTGGGAGATTGGCGGAGCTCAACAGAGAAGGCCTCACAGCTGCGGAGAAAAAAGAGCGTATTGGTCTAGTTGAGAGAATGATTGGACTTAGAAAGGCTAGAGACAGAGTTATTGAACAGCGGCAAATAGAAGAGGTTAGAGAGCGACAAGAGATCGACATTGACAGATTGCAGAAGTTCAAGGAATGGGCTAAAGAAAATATAGTTGGGTTGAGCGCTGTGGCAATTTCAATGGCTGGGATTATAACCACTATTATTATCGCTGGGAGATCTGCTGTTATGAGGAGCGCTATGGCTACAAAGTCGTTCGCAGAGGCTGTTAAGAATGCGATAACGAAGATGGGCCCATGGGCTGTTGGGTTGGCTAATTTAGTTTATAATGCGTTGACGTTGGGTGCGAAGGGTCTCGCATGGTTGGCTCAAAATCTGTGGGTACTTGCGGTGGTACTTGCGTGGTTTGTGTATGATTATTACAAGCTAAAACGGTAGTAACAAAACATATGCAAAGTATATGAACGTCACGTCAGCAGAGTTGAGTCCCGGTTTTAGACGAGCGACCATGGGTGTCATAAAAGGGGTGAGAACACAGCATGTGATCACGTTGAACCCTAATAAGGTCAGTCCTGGTGAGGAACTTTACATTGATATACCAAAGCTCAAGGTTAGCAGCTGTTTGGTACCTGGATCGTTGGGTTTAGTGTTCGACTTTAAGAATGCGAATGACAAAAGTTGGTTCTTGAATAATGTGAGCAAGTTGCTTTGTGAGAAACTTGTTGTGAAACTAGCTGGGGAAACTGTGTATGACAACAATGGGGAAAATTACACTGGTGTCTATCGCGACCTTTGGGAAAGTGTTACTGCGCGAGACCAAATGGTCGACTATGGTGTTGGCTCTGAAAACTTGAGAAAGCTAATTTCTAAGGATGACAGTGGTGCGACGAGTGGGAACGTTGCTAAAGTTAGTGACGCGTTGATGTTTGGTGTGATTGGGACGAAACAGCGGATAAAGCTTGGTAAAATCATGAATGACCACGGGTTGTACGCTCCTTTTAGCATGAATAATAACTTGCAGTATGTGATCACACTTCCAAAGGCCACAGACATCATGGTGGCGCAATCCAATGAGAGTGTGGGTGGGTACACTCTGGAGAACCTCGAGCTTGAGTATGAAACGATCGATAACCAGGAGCTCTCTGACGAAATAACGTCGGGCTATGCAAGTGGTCGTAGTTTGTCGTATGAGCACGTTACGTTGATGAAAACCACTGAATGGGACAAGGGTACGACCATTGTGAATGAAAACATTAATCTACCAAGAAAAAACATGAAGGCAATTGTGTTGCTATTCACGAATAAGGTGCGAGCAGATAGCGAGGAGTTTCTTTACCCAAATATCGAGAGTGTTAGAGTCACAATTGAAGGTGTACCAAATAGTGTGTACTCACAAGGCATCCCAAAGTCAAAGTTCTATGCAGAAGCGAAACGATTGTTTGGGTTGAGTGAAGAACACGCTCAGTTCATGACCATGCAGAAGTTCTATAAAGATGGTTTTGCGTTGGTCATCGACTTGAGGAGCGTCCAAGATAATTACAACGTCGCCACTGGTAAAAAAATTGTGAACACACAATCTGGCGTGCTTCTTGAGATCACTAAGAAAGCGACGACTGCGAATGTTATGTGCAGGGTGTTTGTGATGAGTGACGGACTGGTCAACTTCATGAACAATGGGTTGCAGTCAATCCAGTATTAAATCAAACGCAATTTAATGGAGACTCCGTTTAACGCGTTAATTGTTGGGATGACAGCTTGTGGTAAGACGCATTATTTGCTGGAAACATTGGAATCTGAGTATCGTGGTAAATTTGACTACATTGTGTTGATTTGTCCTACTTTCGAGTGGAACAAAGCGTATCAAGATTGGAAATATGTACGTGACCCTGACGTGTTAGCGATAGACTGCACACAGGACAATGTCGACGCTGTTCTCAAGTGTGTAACAAACATTTTTAAAGGCACTAACACTCTGATTGTGTTGGACGACTGTGCGAGTGGACAGGATGTCAAGAATAGGACTAGCCAATTGGTCAACTTAGCTTTTAGTGCGCGACATTTTACGCTGAGCGTTATTGTCATCACACAACAACTGACGTCGATCGCAAAACCGTATAGAGAAAACATTAGTAAGCTCATTTGCTTTTACTGTCCGAGCAGGAGTGATATGAAGGTCGTTATCGACGATTACCTTGGGCACATTAGCAAAGAGGAAGCGTCGACGATTGTGACCGCACTAAAAAATAATAAGTACGCCAGACTTGAAATCTCACTGCGTTATCCATACAATTACGAAGTTGTTATTCCGCAATAAAATATGGGTATAAGTAGTAACGTGATGGTGAAACGCAAAAGTGACGAAAATCCTACAATTGAGGAATTAGTTGAGGATACTCAAGCCGCTAGTACCTCGACTGTGGACACTGACGACATTGACGTTAGGAGAGCTGAACTTATTAGACTGTCTGGTGACGGTGTGGTAAGCCAATCTGAAGCATACATTAAAAAAGCGTCCGCAAAGGTTATCGACAAGATATGGCGCCAACACGAGTTGAAGAGAATGGAAATTGCAAACGCTTTTCTCACCGACTTGCTAATCAGCAAATTCGCTAGCCTACTGGATGGGTTGAACGCTATTGAGAACTCTGACGAACTAAATGACGAGCTGCAAAAAGACCCGTTATTAAAGAAAGACGTCGAAAGCATTGTCGCGGTCGTGACACCGTACGTGCCTTTCTTGGGTTTGTTGTCGGGAGGAATCACAACGTCGAAATATGTGTACGATCACCATTTTAGAAGTGAGACAAACGTTGAAAATAGTGAACAAACGGACTAATTCACGAAACAACTGGCCACCTGTTAGTATGCAAATTAGTTAATGTTGCTAACCAATCAAAAGAGCGCCATTTTGCAATCCATTTGGATACTTATTTGGATAAAACATTCGTTGTGGACGCTGGTGTGAATTGACCAATCAAAAGAGCGCCATTTCGCCATCCATTTGGATAAACATCACCACTAGAATCAAAATCTAGTGGTTTTTTTTCGCGCGTGAATTGGAAATGTGTCAGTAAAAAAAAAGCGTGAAAATTTTGAAGCGACACCAATTTGTGAAAATGTTGAAACGACTATTTTTAAACGTGACTGAAATGTGATTTGGTATAAATTCAGTATTGTTTCACGAGTCTCGCGCGTGTTTGACATTAATCGGTGGAGAGGGGTGTGTCAAGCCAAATTAACGACTGCTGTAGTAGTATAGCAAGTGGGGCTGTGGGCTTATTCGACGTCAAACGTGAATATAAATACCAAAACATTGCCAAATTTGTCGAGTCGTGACTTGGCACAAATTTGGTGATGTTTTGGTATTTATATTCACGTTTGAAGTCGATTGGGCTCGCAGCCCCACTTGCTATACTACTAACATTGCATTGTTACATTGCAATATTGCATTGCTACGTTGCAACATTGCATTGCTACATTGCAACATTGCATTGCGACATTGCAACATTGCATTGCTACATTGCAACATTGCATTGCGACATTGCAACATTGCATTGTTATATTGGAACATTGCATTGCTATATTGCAACATTGCATTGCTACATTGCAACATTGCATTGCTACATTGCTACATTGTATTGCTACATTGCAACATTGCATTGCTACATTGCAATATTGCATTGCTACATTGCAACATTGCATTGCTACATTGCATTGCTATATTGCAATTCATTGCATTGCTATATTGCAACATTGCATTGCTACATTGCAACATTGCATTGCTATATTGCTATATTGCAACATTGCATTGCTACATTGCAACATTGCATTACTACATTGCAACATTGCATTGCTACATTGCAACATTGCATTGCTACATTGCAACATTGCATTGGTACATTGCAACATTGCATTGGTACATTGCAACATTGCACTACTACATTGCAACATTACATTGCTACATTGCTACATTATATTGCTACATTGCTGCATTGCATTGCTACATTGCAACATTGCATTGCTACATTGCAACATTGCATTGCTACATTGCAACATTGCATTGCTACGCATTGCAACATTGCATTGCTACATTGCAACATTGCATTGCTACATTGCAATATTGCATTGCTACGTTGCAACATTGCATTGCTACATTGCAACATTGCATTGCGACATTGCAACATTGCATTGCTACATTGCAACATTGCATTGCTACATTGTTACATTGCATTGCTGCATTGCTACATTGCATTCCTACATTGCTACATTACATGCTACATTGCAACATTGCAACATTGCATTGCTACATTGCAACATTGCATTGCTACATTGCAACATTGCATTGCTACATTGCAACATTGCATTGCTACGCATTGCAACATTGCATTGCTACATTGCAACATTGCATTGCTACATTGCAATATTGCATTGCTACGTTGCAACATTGCATTGCTACATTGCAACATTGCATTGCGACATTGCAACATTGCATTGCTACATTGCAACATTACATTGCAACATTGCATTGCGACATTGCAACATTGCATTGGTACATTGCAACATTGCATTGGTACATTGCAACATTGCACTACTACATTGCAACATTACATTGCTACATTGCTACATTATATTGCTACATTGCTGCATTGCATTGCTACATTGCAACATTGCATTGCTACATTGCAACATTGCATTGCTATATTGCAACATTACATTGCTACATTGCAACATTGCATTGCTATATTGCAACATTGCATTGCTACATTGCAACATTGCATTGCGACATTGCAACATTGCATTGCTATATTGGAACATTGCATTGCTATATTGCAACATTGCATTGCTACATTGCAACATTGCATTACTACATTGCATTGCTATATTGCTACATTACTTTGCTACATTGCTACATTGCATTGCTACATTGCTAAATTGCATTGCTACATTGCAACATTGCATTGCTACATTGCAACATTGCATTGCTACATTGCAATATTGCGTTGCTACATTGCAACATTGCATTGCTACATTGCAACATTGCATTGCTACATTGCAATATTGCGTTGCTACATTGCAACATTGCATTGCTACATTGCTACATTACATTGCTACATTGCAACATTGCATTGCGACATTGCAACATTGCATTGTTATATTGGAACATTGCATTGCTATATTGCAACATTGCATTGCTACATTGCAACATTGCATTGCTACATTGCAACATTGCATTGCTATATTGCAACATTGCACTACTACATTGCAACATTACATTGCTACATTGCTACATTATATTGCTACATTGCAACATTACATTGCGACATTGCAACATTGCATTGCTATATTGGAACATTGCATTGCTATATTGCAACATTGCATTGCTACATTGCAACATTGCATTACTACATTGCAACATTGCATTGCTATATTGCTACATTACTTTGCTACATTGCTACATTGCATTGCTACATTGCTAAATTGCATTGCTACATTGCAACATTGCATTGCTACATTGCAACATTGCATTGCTACATTGCAATATTGCGTTGCTACATTGCAACATTGCATTGCTACATTGCAACATTGCATTGCTACATTGCAATATTGCGTTGCTACATTGCAACATTGCATTGCTACATTGCTACATTACATTGCTACATTGTTACATTGCATTGCTGCATTGCTACATTGCATTGCTACATTGCTACATTACATGCTACATTGCAACATTGCAACATTGCAACATTGCATTGCTACATTGCAACATTGCATTGCTACATTGCAACATTGCATTGCTACATTGCAACATTGCATTGCTACATTGCAACATTGCATTGCTACATTGCAACATTGCATTGCTACGCATTGCAACATTGCATTGCTACATTGCAACATTGCATTGCTACATTGCAATATTGCATTGCTACGTTGCAACATTGCATTGCGACATTGCAACATTGCATTGTTATATTGGAACATTGCATTGCTATATTGCAACATTGCATTGCTACTTTGCAACATTGAATTGTATTGCAACATTGCAACATTGCATTGCCACATTGCAACATAGCATTGCTACATTGCTACATTGCATTGCTACATTGCTACATTGCATTGCTACATTGCTACATTACATTGCTACATTGCAACATTGCAAAATTGCATTGCTACATTGCAACATTGCATTGCTACATTGCAACATTGCATTGCTACATTGCAACATTGCATTGCTACATTGCAATATTGCATTGCTACATTGCAACATTGCATTGCTACATTGCAACATTGCATTGCTACGCATTGCAACATTGCATTGCTACATTGCAACATTGCATTGCTACATTGCAATATTGCATTGCTACGTTGCAACATTGCATTGCTACATTGCATTGCTACATTGCAACATTGCATTGCTACATTGCAATATTGCGTTGCTACATTGCAACATTGCATTGCTACATTGCAACATTGCATTGCTACATTGCAATATTGCGTTGCTACATTGCAACATTGCATTGCTACATTGCTACATTACATTGCTACATTGTTACATTGCATTGCTGCATTGCTACATTGCATTGCTACATTGCTACATTACATGCTACATTGCAACATTGCAACATTGCATTGTTACATTGCAACATTGCATTGCCACATTGCAACATTGCATTGCTACATTGCAACATTGCATTGCTACATTGCAACATTGCATTGCTACATTGCAACATTGCATTGCTACGCATTGCAACATTGCATTGCTACATTGCAACATTGCATTGCTACATTGCAATATTGCATTGCTACGTTGCAACATTGCATTGCTACATTGCAACATTGCATTGCTACATTGCAACATTGCATTGCTACATTGCAACATTGCATTGCTACGCATTGCAACATTGCATTGCTACATTGCAACATTGCATTGCTACATTGCAATATTGCATTGCTACGTTGCAACATTGCATTGCTACATTGCAACATTGCATTGCGACATTGCAACATTGCATTGCTACATTGCAACATTACATTGCAACATTGCATTGCGACATTGCAACATTGCATTGTTATATTGGAACATTGCATTGCTATATTGCAACATTGCATTGCTACATTGCATTGCTACATTGCAACATTGCATTGCTACATTGCAACATTGCATTGCTACATTGCAATATTGCGTTGCTACATTGCAACATTGCATTGCTACATTGCAACATTGCATTGCTACATTGCAATATTGCGTTGCTACATTGCAACATTGCATTGCTACATTGCTACATTACATTGCTACATTGTTACATTGCATTGCTGCATTGCTACATTGCATTGCTACATTGCTACATTACATGCTACATTGCAACATTGCAACATTGCATTGCTACATTGCAACATTGCATTGCTACATTGCAACATTGCATTGCTACATTGCAACATTGCATTGCTACATTGCAACATTGCATTGCTACATTGCAACATTGCATTGCTACATTGCAACATTGCATTGCTACATTGCAACATTGCATTGCTACATTGCTACATTGCATTTTATTGCTACATTGCAACATTGCATTGCTACATTGCAATATTGCATTGCTACATTGCAACATTGCATTGCTACATTGCAATATTGCATTGCTACATTGCAACATTGCATTGCTACATTGCATTGCTACATTGCAACATTGCATTGCTACATTGCAACATTGTATTGCTACATTGCATTGCTACATTGCTATATTGCATTGCTACATTGCTACATTGCATTGCTATATTACAACATTGTTACATTTAAATGATACATTGCAACATTGCATTGCTGCATTGCAACATTGCATTGCTACATTGCTACATTGCATTGCTACATTGCTACATTCCATGGCTGCATTCCAACATTGCATTGCTGCATTGCGACATTGCAACATTGCATTGCTATATTGCAACATTGCATTGCTACATTGCAACATTGCATTGCCACATTGCAACATAGCATTGCTACATTGCAACATTGCATTGGTACATTGCAACATTGCATTGCAACATTGCAACATTCCATTACAACATTGCAACGCTACATTGCTACATTATATTGCTACATTGCATTGCTACATTGCTACATTGCATTGCTACATTGCTACATTGTATTGCTACATTGCTACATTGCATTGTATTGCTACATTGCAACATTGTATTGCTACATTGCATTGCATTGCTACATTGCATTGCATTGCTACATTGCATTGCATTGCTACATTGCATTGCATTGCTACATTGCATTGCATTCCTACATTGCATTGCAACATTGCAACATTGCATTGCTACATTGCAACATTGCATTGCTACATTGCTACATTGCATTGCTACATTGCTACATTGCATTGCTACATTGGATTGCTACATTGCTACATTGCATTGCAACATTGCTACATTATATTGCTACATTGCAACATTGCATTGCTGCATTGCAACATTGCAACATTTCATTGCTGCATTGCAAAATTGAATTGCTGCATTGCAACTTTGCATTGCTACATTCCAACATTGCATTGCTACATTGCAACATTGCATTGGTGCATTGCAACATTGCATTGCTACCTTGCAACATTGCATTGGTACATTGCAACATTGCATTGCTACATTGCAACATTTTATTGATACATTGCAGCAAAGCATTGCTACATTGCAACATTGCATTGCTACATTGCAACATTGCATTGCTACATTGAATTGCTACATTGCAACATTGCATTGCTACATTGCATTGCATTGCTACATTGCATTGCTACATTGCATTACCACATTGCATTGCCACATTGCATTGCTACATTGCATTGCGACATTGCATTGCCACATTGCATTTCCACATTGCATTGCTACATTTCATTGCTATATTGCATTGCTACATTGTATTTCTACATTGCGTTGCTACATTGCATTGCTACATTGCATTTCTACATTGCATTGGTACATTGCATTGCTACATTGCATTGCTACATTGCACTGCTACATTGCATTGCTACATTGCATTTCTACATTGCATTGATACATTGCATTGCTACATTACACTGCTACATTGCATTGCTACATTGCAACATTGCATTGCTACATTGCAACATTGCATTGCTACATTGCAACATAGCATTGCTAAATTGCAATATTGCATTGCTACATTGAAACATTGCATTGCTACATTGCATTGCATTGCTACATTGCATTGCTGCATTGCGACATTGCAACATTGCATTGCTATATTTCAACATTGTATTGCTACATTGCAACATTGCATTGCCACATTGCAACATAGCATTGCTACATTGCAACATTGCATTGGTACATTGCAACATTGCATTGCAACATTGCAACATTCCATTACAACATTGCAACGCTACATTGCTACATTATATTGCTACATTGCATTGCTACATTGCTACATTGCATTGCTACATTGCTACATTGTATTGCTACATTGCTACATTGCATTGCATTGCTACATTGCAACATTGTATTGCTACATTGCATTGCATTGCTACATTGCATTGCATTGCTACATTGCATTGCATTGGTACATTGAATTGCATTGCTACATTGTATTGCATTCCTACATTGCATTGCAACATTGCAACATTGCATTGCTATATTGCAACATTGCATTGCTATATTGCAACATTGCATTGCTACATTGCAACATTGTATTGCTACATTGCATTGCATTGCATTGCTACATTGCATTGCATTGCTACATTGCATTGCATTGGTACATTGAATTGCATTGCTACATTGTATTGCATTCCTACATTGCATTGCAACATTGCAACATTGCATTGCTATATTGCAACATTGCATTGCTATATTGCAACATTGCATTGCTACATTGCAACATTGCATTGCTACATTGCAACATTGCATTGCTACATTGCTACATTGCATTGCTACATTGCATTGCTACATTGCATTGCTACATTGCATTGCTACATTGCTACATTGCATTGCTACATTGCAATATTGCATTGCTACATTGCAACATTGCATTGCTACATTGAATTGATACAATGCAACATTGCATTGCTACATTGCAACATTGCATTGCTACATTGCAACATTGCATTGCTACATTGCATTGCATTGCTACATTGCATTGCTACATTGCATTGTATTGCTACATTGCATTGCTACATTGCTACATTGCATTGCATTGGTACATTGAATTGCATTGCTACATTGTATTGCATTGCTACATTGCATTGCAACATTGCAACATTGCATTGCTATATTGCAACATTGCATTGCTATATTGCAACATTGCATTGCTACATTGCAACATTGCATTGCTACATTGCAACATTGCATTGCTACATTGCTACATTGCATTGCTACATTGCTACATTGCTACATTGCATTGCTACATTGCATTGCTGCATTGCAAAATTGCATTGCTACATTGCTACATTATATTGCTACTTTGCAACATTGCATTGCTGCATTGCAACATTGCAACATTGCATTGCTATATTGCAACATTGCATTGCTACATTGCAACATTGCATTGCTACATTGCAACATTGCATTGCTACATTGCAACATTGCATTGGTACATTGCAACATTGCATTGGTGCATTGCAACATTGCATTGCTACATTGCAACATTGCATTGCTATATTGCAACATTGTATTGCTACATTGCAACATTGCATTGCTACATTGCAACATTGCATTGCTATATTGCAACATTGCATTGCTACATTGCAACATTGCATTGCTACATTGCAACATTGCATTACTACATTGCTACATTGCGTTGCTACATTGATACATTGCATTGCTACATTGCTACATTGCATTGCTACATTGCATTGCTACATTGCATTGCTACATTGCATTGCTACATTGCACTGCTACATTGCATTGCTACTTTGCAACATTGCATTACTACATTGTAACATTGCATTGCTACATTGCAACATTGCATTGCTATATTGCAACATTGCATTGCTACATTGCATTGCATTGCTACATTGCATTGCATTGCTACATTGCATTGCATTGGTACATTGCATTCATTGCTACATTGCATTGCATTCCTACATTGCATTGCAACATTGCAAGATTGCATTACTACATTGCAACATTGCATTGCTACATTGCAACATTGCATTGCTACATTGCAACATTGCATTGGTACATTGCAACATTGCATTGGTACATTGAAATATTGCATTGCTACATTGCATCGCATTGCTACATTGCATTGATGCATTGCAACATTGCAACATTGCATTGATATATTTCAACATTGCATTGCTATATTGCAACATTGCATTGCTACTTTGCAACATTGAATTGTATTGCTACATTGCAATATTGCATTGCCACATTGCAACATAGCATTGCTACATTGCAACATTGCATTGGTACATTGCAACATTGCATTGGTACATTGCAACATTGCATTGCTACATTGCAACATTGTATTGCTACATTGCATTGCTACATTGCTATTTTGCATTGCTACATAAATTGCTACATTGCATTGCATTGCTACATTGCATTGCATTGGTACATTGCATTGCATTGGTACATTGCATTGCATTGCTACATTGCATTGCATTCCTACATTGCATTGCAACATTGCAACATTGCATTGCTATATTGCAACATTGCATTGCTATATTGCAACATTGCATTGCTACATTGCAACATTGCATTGCTACATTGCTACATTACATTGCTACATTGCAACATTGCATTGCTACATTGCAACATTGCATTGCTACATTGCAACATTGCATTGCTACATTGCAACATTGCATTGCTACATTGCAACATTGCATTGCTACATTGCAACATTGCATTGCTACATTGCTACATTGCATTGCTACATTGCAACATTGCATTGCTACATTGCTACATTGCATTGCTACATTGCATTGCTACATTGCATTGCTACATTGCAACATTGCATTGCTACATTGCAACATTGCATTGCTACATTGCAACATTGCATTGGTACATTGCAACATTGCATTGGTACATTGCAACATTGCATTGCTACATTGCAACATTGTATTGCTACATTGCATTGCTACATTGCTATTTTGCATTGCTACATAAATGCTACATTGCATTGCTATATTGCAACATTGTTACATTTAAATGCTACATTGCTACATTGCATTGCTGCATTCCAACATTGCATTGCTGCATTGCAACATTGCAACATTGCATTGCTACATTGCTACATTCCACGGCTGCATTCCAACATTGCATTGCTGCATTGCAACATTGCAACATTGCATTGCTACATTGCAACATTGCATTGCTACATTGCAACATTGCATTGCTACATTGCAACATTGCATTGCTACATTGCAACATTGCATTGGTACATTGCTACATTGCATTGGTGCATTGCAACATTGCATTGCTACATTGCAACATTGCATTGCTATATTGCAACATTGTATTGCTACATTGCAACATTGCATTGCTACATTGCAACATTGCATTGCTATATTGCAACATTGCATTGCTACATTGCAACATTGCATTGCTACATTGCAACATTGCATTACTACATTGCTACATTGCGTTGCTACATTGATACATTGCATTGCTACATTGCTACATTGCATTGCTACATTGCATTGCTACATTGCATTGCTACATTGCATTGCTACATTGCACTGCTACATTGCATTACTACATTGTAACATTGCATTGGTACATTGTAACATTGCATTGGTACATTGCAACATTGCATTGCTACATTGCATTGCTACATTGCATTGCTACATTGCATTGCTACATTGCATTGCTACATTGCAACATTGCATTGCTACATTGCAACATTGCATTGCTACATTGCAACATTGCATTGCTACATTGCATTGCATTGCTACATTGCATTGCATTGCTACATTGCATTGCATTGGTACATTGCATTGCATTGCTACATTGCATTGCATTCCTACATTGCATTGCTACATTGCAACATTGCATTGCTACATTGCAACATTGCATTGCTACATTGCAACATTGCATTGCTACATTGCAACATTGCATTGCTACATTGCAACATTGCATTGCTACATTGCTACATTACATTGCTACATTGCTACATTGCATTGCTACATTGCATTGCTACATTGCTACATTGCATTGCTACATTGCTACATTGCATTGCTACATTGCAACATTGCATTACTACATTGCAACATTGCAACATTGCATTGCTGCATTGCAACATTGCAACATTGCATTGCTGCATTGCAAAATTGCATTGCTGTATTGCAACATTGCATTGCTACATTGCAATATTGCATTGCTACATTGCAACATTGCATTGCTGCATTGCAACATTGCATTGCTACATTGCAACATTGCATTGCTACATTGCAACATTGCATTGCTACATTGCAACATTGCATTGCTACATTGCAACATTGCATTGCTACATTGCAATATTGCATTGCTACATTGCAACATTGCATTGCTACATTGAATTAATACATTGCAACATTGCATTGCTACATTTCAACATTGAATTGCTACATTGCAACATTGCATTGCTACATTTCATTGCATTGCTACATTGCATTGCTACATTTTATTGTATTTCTACATTGCATTGCATTGCTACATTGCATTGCATTGCTAGATTGCATTGCATTGCTACTTCGCATTCCTACATTGCAATGCATTGCTACATTGCATTGCCTGCATTACCATATTGCATTGCCACATTGCATTGCTACATTGCATTGCCCATTGCATTGCCACATTGCATTGCCACATTGCATTGTTACATTGCATTGCTACTTTGCATTGCTACATTGTATTGCTACATTGCATTGCTACATTGCATTTCTACATTGCATTGCTACATTGCATTGATACATTGCATTGCTACATTGCACTGCTGCATCGCATTGCAACATTGCAACATTGTGTTGCTACATTGCAATATTGCATTGCTACATTGCAACATTGCATTCCTACATTGAAACATGGCATTGCTAAATTGCACCATTGCATTGCTATATTGCAACATTGCATTGCTACATTGCAACATTGCATTGCGACATTGCAACATTGCATTGCTATATTGGAACATTGCATTGCTATATTGCAACATTGCATTGCTACATTGCAACATTGCATTACTACATTGCAACATTGCATTGCTACATTGCAACATTGCATTTGCTGCATTGCATTGCTACATTGCAACATTGCATTGCTACATTGCAACATTGCATTGCTACATTGCATGGCATTGCTACATTGCATTGTATTGCTATATTGCATTGCATTGCTACATCGCATTGCATTGCTAGATTGCATTGCATTGCTACATTGCATTGCTACAATGCATTGCTACATTGCATTGCTACATTGCATTGCTACATTGCATTGCTACATTGCATTGCTACATTGCATTGCTACATTGCATTGCTACATTGCATTGCTACATTGCATTGCTACATTGCATTGCTACATTGCATTGCTACATTGCATTGCTACATTGCATTACTACATTGCATTGCTACATTGCATTGCTACATTGCATTGCTACATTGCATTGCTACTTTGCATTGCTACATTGCATTGCTACATTGCAACATTGCATTGCTACATTGCAACATTGCATTGCTACATTGCAACATTGCATTGCTACTTTGAAACATTAGCATTGCTACATTGCAACATTGCATTGCTACATTGCTACATTGCATTGCTACATTGCTATATTGCATAGCTACATTGCTACTTTGCATTGCTACATTGCAACATTGCATTTCTAGATTGCAACATTGCATTGCTACATTGCATTGCTTCATTGCTACATTGCATTTCTACATTGCAACATTGCATTGCTACATTGCAACATTGCATTGCTACATTGCAACATTGCATTGCTACATTGCAACATTGCATTTCTACAATGCATTGCTACATTGCTACATTGCATTTCTACATTGCTACATTGCATTGCTACATTGCTACATTGCTACATTGCAAAACTACATTGCTTTGCTACATTTCTACATTGCTACATTGCATTGCTACATTGCATTGCTACATTGCTACATTGCTACATTGCTACATTGCAACATTGCATTGCTATATTGCAACATTGTTACATTTAATTGCTACATTGCAACATTGCATTGCTGCATTGCTACATTTCAGTGCTACATTGCTACATCGCATTGCAACATTGCAACATTGCATTGCTACATTGCAACATTATATTGCTGCATTGCAACATTGCGTTGCTACATTGCAACATTGCATTGCTACTTTGCAACATTGTATTGCTACATTGCAACATTGCATTGGTACATTGCAACATTGCATTCCTACATTGAAACATGGCATTGCTAAATTGCACCATTGCGTTGCTATATTGCAACATTGCATTGCTACATTGCAACATTGCATTACTAATTGCAACATTGCATTGCTACATTGCTACATTACTTTGCTACATTGCTACGTTGCATTGCTACATTGCATTGCATTGCTACATTGCATTGCATTGCTAGATTGCATTGCATTGCTACATTGCATTGCTACATTGCATTGCTACATTGCATTGCTACATTGCATTGCTACATTGCATTGCTACATTGCATTGCTACATTGCATTGCTACATTGCATTGCTACATTGCATTGCTACATTGCATTGATACATTGCATTGCTACATTGCATTGCTACATTGCATTGCTACATTGCATTGCTACATTGCATTGCTAATTTGCATTGCTACATTGCATTGCTACATTGCAACATTGCATTACTACATTGCAACATTGCATTGCTACATTGCAACATTACATTGCTACATTGAAACATTTGCATTTCTACAATGCAACATTGCATTGCTACATTGCTACATTGCATTGCTACATTCCAACATTGCATTGCTACATTGCAACATTGCATTGCTACATTGCAATATTGCATTGCTACATTGCATTGTATTGCTACATTGCATTGCATTGCTACATTGCATTGCATTACGTTGCTACATCGCATTGCTACATTGCATTGCTACATTGCATTGCTACATTGCATTGCTACATTGCATTGCTACATTGCATTGCTTCATTGCATTGCTACATTGCATTGCTTTGCTACATTGCATTGCTACATTGCATTACCACATTGCATTGCCACATTGCATTACTACATTGCATTGCTACATTGCATTGCTACATTGCATTGCTACATTTCATTCCTACATTGCATTGCTGCATTGCTACATTGCATTGCTACATTTATTGCCACATTGCATTGCTACATTGCAACACTGCATTGCTATATTGCAACATTGCATTGCTACATTGCAACATTGCACTACTACATTGCAACATTGCATTGCTACATTGCCACATTACATTGCTACATTGCTACATTGCATTGCTACATTGCAACATTGCATTGCTACATTGCAACATTGCATTGCTACATTGCAACATTGCATTGCTACATTGCAACATTGCATTGCTATATTGCAACATTGCATTGCTACATTGCAACATTGCATTGCTACATTGCAACATTGCATTGCTACATTGCAACATTGCATTGCTACGTATTGCAACATTGCATTGCTACATTGCAACATTGCATTGCTACATTGCAACATTGCATTACTAATTGCAATATTGCATTGCTACATTGCTACATTACTTTGCTACATTGCTACGTTGCATTGCTACATTGCTACATTGCATTGCTACATTGCAACATTGCATTGCTACATTGCAACATTGCATTGCTACATTGCAACATTGCATTGCTACATTGCAATATTGCGTTGCTACATTGCAACATTGCATTGCTACATTGCTACATTACATTGCTACATCGCTACATTGCATTGCTGCATTGCTACATTGCATTGCTACATTGCTACATTGCATTGCTACATTGCAACATTGCATTGCTACAATGCAACATTGTATTGCTACATTGCAACATTGCATTGCTACATTGCAATATTGCATTGCTACATTCCAACACTGCATTGCTACATTGCATTGCTACATTGCAACATTGCATTGCTACATTGCAACATTGCATTGCTACGCATTGCAACATTGCATTGCTACATTGCAACATTGCATTGCTACATTGCAACATTGCATTACTAATTGCAACATTGCATTGCTACATTGCTACATTACTTTGCTACATTGCTACATTGCATTGCTACATTGCTACATTGCATTGCTACATTGCAACATTGCATTGCTACATTGCAACATTGCATTGCTACATTGCAACATTGCATTGCTACATTGCAACATTGCATTGCTAATTGCAACATTGCATTGCTACATTGCTACATTACTTTGCTACATTGCTACATTGCATTGCTACATTGCTACATTGCATTGCTACATTGCAACATTGCATTGCTACATTGCAACATTGCATTGCTACATTGCAATATTGCGTTGCTACATTGCAACATTGCATTGCTACATTGCTACATTACATTGCTACATCGCTACATTGCATTTCTGCATTGCTACATTGCATTGCTACATTGCTACATTCCATTGCTACATTGCAACATTGCATTGCTACAATGCAACATTGTATTGCTACATTGCAACATTGCATTGCTACATTGCAATATTGCATTGCTACATTCCAACACTGCATTGCTACATTACATTGCTACATTGCAACATTGCATTGCTACATTGCAACATTGCATTGCTACATTGCAACATTGCATTGCTACATTGCAACATTGCATTGCTACATTGCGTTGTATTGCTACATTGCATTGCATTGCTACATTGCATTGCATTGCTAGATTGCATTACGTTGCTACATCGCATTGCTACATTGCATTGCTACATTGCATTGCTACATTGCTACATTACATTGCTACATTGCAACATTGCAAAATTGCATTGCTACATTGCAACATTGCATTGCTACATTGCAACATTGCATTGCTACATTGCAACATTGCATTGCTACATTGCAACATTGCATTGCTACATTGCAACATTGCATTGCTACGCATTGCAACATTGCATTGCTACATTGCAACATTGCATTGCTACATTGCAATATTGCATTGCTACGTTGCAACATTGCATTGCTACATTGCAACATTGCATTGCTACATTGCAACATTGCATTGCTACATTGCAACATTGCATTGCTACATTGCAATATTGCATTGCTACATTGCAACATTGCATTGCTACATTGCATTGCTACATTGCAACATTGCATTGCTACATTGCAACATTGCATTGCTACATTGCAACATTGCATTGCTATATTGCGTTGTATTGCTACATTGCATTGCATTGCTACATTGCATTGCATTGCTAGATTGCATTACGTTGCTACATCGCATTGCTACAATGCATTGCTACATTGCATTGTTACATTGCATTGCTACATTGCATTGCTACATTGCATTGCTTTGCTACATTGCATTGCTACATTGCATTACCACATTGCATTGCCACATTGCATTACTACATTGCATTGCTACATTGCATTGCTACATTTCATTGCTACATTTCATTGCTACATTGCATTGCTACATTGCATTGCTACATTGCGTTGCTACATTGCATTGCTACATTGCATTGCTACATTGCATTGCTACATTGCATTGCTACATTGCATTGCTACATTGCAACATTGCATTACTACATTGCAACATTGCATTGGTACATTGCAACATTGCATTGCTACATTGCAACATTGCATTGCTATATTGAAACATTGCATTTCTACTATGCAACATTGCATTGCTACATTGCAACACTGCATTGCTATATTGCAAAATTGCATTGCTGCATTGCAAAATTGCACTACTACATTGAAACATTGCATTGCTACATTGCTACATAACATTGCTACATTGCTACATTGCATTGCTACATTGCAACATTGCATTGCTACATTGCAACATTGCATTGCTATATTGCAACATTGCATTGCTACATTGCAACGTTGCATTGCTACATTGCAGCATTGCATTGCTACATTGCAACATTGCATTGCGACATTGCAACATTGCATTGCTATATTGGAACATTGCATTGCTATATTCCAACATTGCATTGCTACATTGCAACATTGCATTACCACATTGCAACATTGCATTGCTACATTGCTACATTACTTTGCTACATTGCTACATTGCATTGCTACATTGCTACATTGCATTGCTACATTGCAACATTGCATTGCTACATTGCAACATTGCATTGCTACATTGCAATATTGCGTTGCTACGTTGCAACATTGCATTGCTACATTGCTACATTACATTGCTTTGCTGCATTGCTACATTGCATTGCTTCATTGCTACATTGCATTGCTACCTTGCTACATTGCATTGCTACATTGCTACATTACATTGCTACATTGCAACATTGCAAAATTGCATTGCTACATTGCAACATTGCATTGCTACATTGCAACATTGCATTGCTACATTGCAACATTGCATTGCAACGCATTGCAACATTGCATTGCTACATTGCAACATTGCATTGCTACATTGCAACATTGCATTGCTAAATTGCAACATTGCATTGCGACATTGCAACATTGCATTGTTATATTGGAACATTGCATTGCTATATTGCAACATTGCATTGCTACATTGCAACATTACATTGCTACATTGCTACATTACATTGCTAGATTGCTACATTGCATTACTACATTGCAACATTGCATTGCTACATTGCTACATTACATTGCTACATTGCTACATTGCATTGCTACATTGCAACATTGCAACATTGCATTGATACATTGCTACATTACATTGGTACATTGCTATATTGTATTGCTACATTGCTATATTGCATTGCTACATTGCAACATTGTTACATTTAAATGCTACATTGCAACATTGCATTGCTGCATTGCAACATTGCATTGCTACATTGCAAAATTATATTGCTACATTGCAATTGCATTGCATTGCTGCATTGCTACATTGCATTGCTACATTGCTACATTGCATTGCTACATTGCTACATTCCATGGCTGCATTGCAACATTGCATTGCTGCATTCCAACATTGCAACATTGCATTGCTATATTGCAACATTGCATTGCTATATTGCAATATTACATTGCTACATTGCTACATTACATTGCTAGATTGCTACATTGCATTACTACATTGCAACATTGCATTGCTACATTGCTACATTACATTGCTACATTGCTACATTGCATTGCTACATTGCAACATTGCAACATTGCATTGATACATTGCTACATTACATTGGTACATTGCTATATTGTATTGCTACATTGCTATATTGCATTGCTACATTGCAACATTGTTACATTTAAATGCTACATTGCAACATTGCATTGCTGCATTGCAACATTGCATTGCTACATTGCAAAATTATATTGCTACATTGCATTGCTACATTGCTACATTGCATTGCTACATTGCTACATTCCATGGCTGCATTGCAACATTGCATTGCTATATTGCAACATTGCATTGCTATATTGCAATATTACATTGCTACATTGCAACATTGCATTGCTGCATTGCAACATTGCAACATTGCATTGCTATATTGCAACATTGCATTGCTATATTGCAACATTGCATTGCTACATTGCAACATTGCATTGCTATATTGCTATATTGCAACATTGCATTGCTACATTGCAACATTGCATTGCTACATTGCAACATTGCATTGATATATTGCAACATTGCATTGCTACATTGCAACATTGCATTGCTACATTGCAACATTGCATTGGTACATTGCAACATTGCATTGGTACATTGGAATATTGCATTGCTACATTGCATTGCATTGCTACATTGCATTGCTGCATTGCAACATTGCAACATTGCAACATTGCATTGATATATTTCAACATTGCATTGCTATATTGAAACATTGCATTGCCACTTTGCAACATTGAATTGTATTGCTACATTGCAACATTGCATTGCTACATTGCAACATTGCATTGCTACATTGCAACATTGCATTACAACATTGGAACATTGCATTGCTACATTGCTACATTGCATTGCTACATTGCTACATTGTATTGCTACATTGCTACATTGCATTTTATTGGTACATTGCAACATTGCATTGCTACATAGCAATATTGTATTGCTACATTGCAACATTGCATTGCTACATTGCAATATTGCATTGCTACATTGCAACATTGCATTGCTACATTGCATTGCTACATTGCAACATTGCATTGCTACATTGCAACATTGTATTGCTACATTGCATTGCTACATTGCTATATTGCATTGCTAAATTGCTACATTGCATTGCTATATTGCAACATTGTTACATTTAAATGCTACATTGCAACATTGCATTGCTGCATTGCAACATTGCATTGCTACATTGCTACATTGCATTGCAACATTGCTACATTCCATGGCTGCATTCCAACATTACATTGCTGCATTGCGACATTGCAACATTGCATTGCTATATTGCAACATTGCATTGCTACATTGCAACATTGCATTGCTACATTGCAACATTGCATTGCTACATTGCAACATTGCATTGGTACATTGCAACATTGCATTGGTGCATTGCAACATTGCATTGCTACATTGCAACATTGCATTGCTATATTGCAACATTGTATTGCTACATTGCAACATTGCATTGCTACATTGCAACATTGCATTGCTATATTGCAACATTGCATTGCTACATTGCAACATTGCATTGCTACATTGCGTTGCTACATTGATACATTGCATTGCTACATTGCTACATTGCATTGCTACATTGCATTGCTATATTGCATTGCTACATTGAATTGCTACTTTGCAACATTGCATTACTACATTGTAACATTGCATTGGTACATTGCAACATTGCATTGCTACATTGCATTGCTACATTGCAACATTGCATTGCTACATTGCAACATTGCATTGCTATATTGCAACATTGTATTGCTACATTGCAACATTGCATTGCTACATTGCAACATTGCATTGCTACATTGCAACATTGCATTGCTACATTGCAACATTGCATTGCTACATTGCTACATTGCATTGCTACATTGATACATTGCATTGCTACATTGCTACATTGCATTGCTACATTGCATTGCTATATTGCATTGCTACATTGCATTGCTACATTGCACTGCTACATTGAATTGCTACTTTGCAACATTGCATTACTACATTGTAACATTGCATTGGTACATTGCAACATTGCATTGCTACATTGCATTGCTACATTGCAACATTGCATTGCTACATTGCAACATTGCATTGCTATATTGCAACATTGCATTGCTACATTGCATTGCATTGCTACATTGCATTGCATTGCTACATTGCTTTGCATTGGTACATTGCAATTCGTTGCTACATTGCATTGCATTCCTACATTGCATTGCTACATTGCAACATTGCATTGCTATATTGCAACATTGCATTGCTATATTGCAACATTGCATTGCTACATTGCAACATTGCATTGCTACATTGCAACATTGCATTGCTACATTGCTACATTACATTGCTACATTGCTACATTGCATTGCTACATTGCATTGATACATTGCTACATTGCATTGCTACATTGCTACATTGCATTGCTACATTGCAACATTACATTGCTACATTGCAACATTGCAACATTGCATTGCTACATTGCAACATTGCATTGCTACATTGCAACATTGCATTGCTACATTGCAACATTGCATTGCTACATTGCAACATTGCATTGGTGCATTGCAACATTGCATTGCTACATTAACATTGCATTGGTACATTGCAACATTGCATTGCTACATTGCAACATTGCATTGATACATTGCAACATTGCATTGCTACATTGCAATATTGCATTGCTACATTGCAACATTGCATTGCTACATTGAATTGATACATTGCAACATTGCATTGCTACATTGCAACATTGCATTGCTACATTGCAACATTGCATTGCTACATTTCATTGCATTGCTACATTGCATTGCTACATTGCATTGTATTTCTACATTGCATTGCATTGCTACATTGCATTGCTACATTACATTACCACATTGCATTGCCACATTGCATTGCTACATTGCATTGCCACATTGCATTTCCACATTGCATTGCAACATTGCATTGCTACATTGCATTGCAACATTGCATTGCTACATTGCTACATTGCATTGCTACATTGCAACATTGCATTGCTACATTGCATTGCTACATTGCTACATTGCATTGCTACATTGCTACATTATATTGCTACGTTGCAAAATTGCATTGCTGCATTGCAACATTGCATTGCTACATTGCAACATTGCATTGGTGCATTGCAACATTGCATTGCTACATTGCAACATTGCATTGATACATTGCTACATTGCATTGCTACATTGCTACATTGCATTGCTACATTGCAACATTGCATTGCTACATTGCAACATTGCAACATTGCATTGCTGCATTGCAACATTGCATTGCTACATTGCAACATTGCATTGCTACATTGCAACATTGCATTGCTACATTGCAACATTGCATTGCTACATTGCAACATTGCATTGCTACCTTGAAACATTGCATTGCTACATTGCAACATTGCATTGCTACATTGCAACATTGTAGTGATACATTGCAACATTGCATTGCTACATTGCAATATTGCATTGCTACATTGCAACATTGCATTGCTACATTGCATTGATACATTGCAACATTGCATTGCTACATTGCAACATTGCATTGCTACATTTCATTGCATTGCTACATTTCATTGCATTGCTACATTGCATTGCTACATTGCATTGTATTTCTACATTGCATTGCATTGCTACATTGCATTGCTACATTGCATTACCACATTGCATTGCCACATTGCTTTGCTACATTGCATTGCTACATTGCATTTCCACATTGCATTGCCACATTGCATTGCTACATTGCATTGCTACATTGCATTGCTACATTGCAACATTGCATTGCTACATTGCATTGCAACATTGCAACATTGCATTGCTACATTGCAACATTGCATTGCTACATTGCTACATTGCATTGCTACATTGCTACATTGCATTGCTACATTGCATTGCTACATTGCTACATTGCATTGCTACATTGCTACATTATATTGCTAAATTTCAACATTGCATTGCTGCATTGCAACATTGCAACATTTCATTGCTGCATTGCAAAATTGCATTGCTGCATTGCAACATTGCATTGCTACATTGCAACATTGCATTGGTGCATTGCAACATTGCATTGCTACCTTGCAACATTGCATTGGTACACTGCAACATTGCATTGCTACATTGCAACATTGCATTGCTACATTGCAACATTGCATTACAACATTGGAACATTGCATTGCTACATTGCTACATTGCATTGCTACATTGCTACATTGTATTGCTACATTGCTACATTGCATTTTATTGGTACATTGCAACATTGCATTGCTACATAGCAATATTGTATTGCTACATTGCAACATTGCATTGCTACATTGCAATATTGCATTGCTACATTGCAACATTGCATTGCTACATTGCATTGCTACATTGCAACATTGCATTGCTACATTGCAACATTGTATTGCTACATTGCATTGCTACATTGCTATATTGCATTGCTACATTGCTACATTGCATTGCTATATTACAACATTGTTACATTTAAATGATACATTGCAACATTGCATTGCTGCATTGCAACATTGCATTGCTACATTGCTACATTGCATTGCTACATTGCTACATTCCATGGCTGCATTCCAACATTGCATTGCTGCATTGCGACATTGCAACATTGCATTGCTATATTGCAACATTGCATTGCTACATTGCAACATTGCATTGCTACATTGCAACATTGCATTGCTACATTGCAACATTGCATTGGTACATTGCAACATTGCATTGGTGCATTGCAACATTGCATTGCTACATTGCAACATTGCATTGCTATATTGCAACATTGTATTGCTACATTGCAACATTGCATTGCTACATTGCAACATTGCATTGCTATATTGCAACATTGCATTGCTACATTGCAACATTGCATTGCTACATTGCGTTGCTACATTGATACATTGCATTGCTACATTGCTACATTGCATTGCTACATTGCATTGCTATATTGCATTGCTACATTGAATTGCTACTTTGCAACATTGCATTTCTACATTGCAACATTGCATTGCTACATTGCAACATTGCATTGCTACATTGCATTGCTACATTGCAACATTGCATTGCTACATTGCAACATTGCATTGCTATATTGCAACATTGCATTGCTACATTGCAACATTGCATTGCTACATTGCAACATTGCATTGCTATATTGCAACATTGCATTGCTACATTGCAACATTGCATTGCTACATTGCAACATTGCATTGCTACATTGCAACATTGCATTGCTACATTGCAACATTGCATTGCTACATTGCAACATTGCATTGCTACATTGCATTGCTACATTGATACATTGCATTGCTACATTGCTACATTGCATTGCTACATTGCATTGCTATATTGCATTGCTACATTGTATTGCTACATTGCAACATTGCATTGCTACATTGCAACATTGCATTGCTACATTGCAACATTGCATTGCTACATTGCATTGCTACATTGCAACATTGCATTGCTACATTGCAACATTGCATTGCTATATTGCAACATTGCATTGCTACATTGCAACATTGCATTGCTACATTGCAACATTGCATTGCTATATTGCAACATTGCATTGCTACATTGCAACATTGCATTGCTACATTGCTACATTGCATTGCTACATTGCTACATTGCATTGCTACATTGCTACATTGCATTGCTACATTGCATTGCTATATTGCATTGCTACATTGCATTGCTACATTGCACTGCTGCATTGAATTGCTACTTTGCAACATTGCATTACTACATTGTAACATTGCATTGGTACATTGCAACATTGCATTGCTACATTGCATTGCTACATTGCAACATTGCATTGCTACATTGCAACATTGCATTGCTATATTGCAACATTGCATTGCTACATTGCATTGCATTGCTACATTGCATTGCATTGCTACATTGTTTTGCATTGGTACATTGCAATTCGTTGCTACATTGCATTGCATTCCTACATTGCATTGCAACATTGCAACATTGCATTGCTATATTGCAACATTGCATTGCTATATTGCAACATTGCATTGCTACATTGCAACATTGCATTGCTACATTGCAACATTGCATTGCTACATTGCTACGTTACATTGCTACATTGCTACATTGCATTGCTACATTGCATTGATACATTGCTACATTGCATTGCTACATCGCTACATTACATTGCTACATTGCAACATTACATTGCTACATTGCAACATTGCAACATTGCATTGCTGCATTGCAAAATTGCATTGCTGCATTGCAACATTGCATTGCTACATTGCAACATTGCATTGCTACATTGCAACATTGCATTGGTGCATTGCAACATTGCATTGCTACATTGCAACATTGCATTGCTACATTGCAACATTGCATTGCTACATTGCAACATTGCATTGCTACATTGCAACATTGCATTGCTACATTGCAATATTGCATTGCTACATTGCAACATTCCATTGCTACATTGAATTGATACATTGCAACATTGCATTGCTACATTGCAACATTGAATTGCTACATTGCAACATTGCATTGCTACATTTCATTGCATTGCTACATTGCATTGCTACATTGCATTGTATTTCTACATTGCATTGCATTGCTACATTGCATTGCTACAT
Organism: Chrysogorgia sp. JL179-B06; assembly: GCA_035772405.1. Taxonomy (NCBI): domain Eukaryota; kingdom Metazoa; phylum Cnidaria; class Anthozoa; order Scleralcyonacea; family Chrysogorgiidae; genus Chrysogorgia; species Chrysogorgia sp. JL179-B06. The sequence goes on along the minus strand of JAYKKM010000184.1, from coordinate 21,107 downwards.
TGCATTACCACATTGCATTGCCACATTGCATTGCTACATTGCATTGCCACATTGCATTTCCACATTGCATTGCCACATTGCATTGCTACATTGCATTGCAACATTGCAGTGCTACATTGCTACATTGCATTGCTACATTGCTACATTGTATTGCTACATTGCATTGCTACATTGCTACATTGCATTGCTACATTGCTACATTATATTGCTACGTTGCAACATTGCATTGCTGCATTGCAACATTGCAACATTTCATTGCTGCATTGCAAAATTGCATTGCTGCATTGCAACATTGCATTGCTACATTGCAACATTGCATTGATACATTGCTACATTGCATTGCTACATCGCTACATTACATTGCTACATTGCAACATTACATTGCTACATTGCAACATTGCAACATTGCATTGCTGCATTGCAAAATTGCATTGCTGCATTGCAACATTGCATTGCTACATTGCAACATTGCATTGCTACATTGCAACATTGCATTGGTGCATTGCAACATTGCATTGCTATTGAAACATTGCATTGGTACATTGCAACATTGCATTGCTACATTGCAACATTGTAGTGATACATTGCAACATTGCATTGCTACATTGCAATATTGCATTGCTACATTGCAACATTCCATTGCTACATTGAATTGATACATTGCAACATTGCATTGCTACATTGCAACATTGCATTGCTACAGTGCAACATTGCATTGCTACATTTCATTGCATTGCTACATTGCATTGCTACATTGCATTGTATTTCTACATTGCATTGCATTGCTACATTGCATTGCTACATTGCATTACCACATTGCATTGCCACATTGCTTTGCTACATTGCATTGCCACATTGCATTTCCACATTGCATTGCCACATTGCATTGCTACATTGCATTGCTACATTGCATTGCTACATTGCAACATTGCATTGCTACATTGCATTGCAACATTGCAACATTGCATTGCTACATTGCAACATTGCAGTGCTACATTGCTACATTGCATTGCTACATTGCTACATTGCATTGCTACATTGCATTGCTACATTGCTACATTGCATTGCTACATTGCTACATTATATTGCTAAATTTCAACATTGCATTGCTGCATTGCAACATTGCAACATTTCATTGCTGCATTGCAAAATTGCATTGCTGCATTGCAACATTGCATTGCTACATTGCAACATTGCATTGGTGCATTGCAACATTGCATTGCTACCTTGCAACATTGCATTGGTACACTGCAACATTGCATTGCTACATTGCAACATTGCATTACAACATTGCAACATTGCATTGCTACATTGCTACATTGCATTGCTACATTGCTACATTGTATTGCTACATTGCTACATTGCATTTTATTGGTACATTGCAACATTGCATTGCTACATTGCAATATTGTATTGCTACATTGCAACATTGCATTGCTACATTGCAATATTGCATTGCTACATTGCAACATTGCATTGCTACATTGCATTGCTACATTGCAACATTGCATTGCTACATTGCAACATTGCATTGCTACATTGCATTGCTACATTGCATTGCATTGCTACATTGCTACATTGCATTGCTATATTACAACATTGTTACATTTAAATGATACATTGCAACATTGCATTGCTGCATTGCAACATTGCATTGCTACATTGCTACATTGCATTGCTACATTGCTACATTCCATGGCTGCATTCCAACATTGCATTGCTGCATTGCGACATTGCAACATTGCATTGCTACATTGCAACATTGCATTGCTACATTGCAACATTGCATTGCTACATTGCAACATTGCATTGCTACATTGCAACATTGCATTGGTACATTGCAACATTGCATTGGTGCATTGCAACATTGCATTGCTACATTGCAACATTGCATTGCTATATTGCAACATTGTATTGCTACATTGCAACATTGCATTGCTACATTGCAACATTGTATTGCTATATTGCAACATTGCATTGCTACATTGCAACATTGCATTGCTACATTGCGTTGCTACATTGATACATTGCATTGCTACATTGCTACATTGCATTGCTACATTGCATTGCTATATTGCATTGCTACATTGAATTGCTACTTTGCAACATTGCATTACTACATTGTAACATTGCATTGGTACATTGCAACATTGCATTGCTACATTGCATTGCTACATTGCAACATTGCATTGCTACATTGCAACATTGCATTGCTATATTGCAACATTGTATTGCTACATTGCAACATTGCATTGCTACATTGCAACATTGTATTGCTATATTGCAACATTGCATTGCTACATTGCAACATTGCATTGCTACATTGCTACATTGCGTTGCTACATTGATACATTGCATTGCTACATTGCTACATTGCATTGCTACATTGCATTGCTATATTGCATTGCTACATTGCATTGCTACATTGCACTGCTGCATTGAATTGCTACTTTGCAACATTGCATTACTACATTGTAACATTGCATTGGTACATTGCAACATTGCATTGCTACATTGCATTGCTACATTGCAACATTGCATTGCTACATTGCAACATTGCATTGCTATATTGCAACATTGCATTGCTACATTGCATTGCATTGCTACATTGCATTGCATTGCTACATTGCTTTGCATTGGTACATTGCAATTCGTTGCTACATTGCATTGCATTCCTACATTGCATTGCAACATTGCAACATTGCATTGCTATATTGCAACATTGCATTGCTATATTGCAACATTGCATTGCTACATTGCAACATTGCATTGCTACATTGCAACATTGCAGTGCTACATTGCTACGTTACATTGCTACATTGCTACATTGCATTGCTACATTGCATTGATACATTGCTACATTGCATTGCTACATCGCTACATTACATTGCTACATTGCAACATTACATTGCTACATTGCAACATTGCAACATTGCATTGCTGCATTGCAAAATTGCATTGCTGCATTGCAACATTGCATTGCTACATTGCAACATTGCATTGCTACATTGCAACATTGCATTGGTGCATTGCAACATTGCATTGCTACCTTGAAACATTGCATTGGTACATTGCAACATTGCATTGCTACATTGCAACATTGTAGTGATACATTGCAACATTGCATTGCTACATTGCAATATTGCATTGCTACATTGCAACATTCCATTGCTACATTGAATTGATACATTGCAACATTGCATTGCTACATTGCAACATTGAATTGCTACAGTGCAACATTGCATTGCTACATTTCATTGCATTGCTACATTGCATTGCTACATTGCATTGTATTTCTACATTGCATTGCATTGCTACATTGCATTGCTACATTGCATTACCACATTGCATTGCCACATTGCATTGCTACATTGCATTGCCACATTGCATTTCCACATTGCATTGCCACATTGCATTGCTACATTGCATTGCAACATTGCAGTGCTACATTGCTACATTGCATTGCTACATTGCTACATTGCATTGCTACATTGCATTGCTACATTGCTACATTGCATTGCTACATTGCTACATTATATTGCTACGTTGCAACATTGCATTGCTGCATTGCAACATTGCTGCATTTCATTGCTGCATTGCAAAATTGCATTGCTGCATTGCAACATTGCATTGCTACATTGCAACATTGCATTGATACATTGCTACATTGCATTGCTACATCGCTACATTACATTGCTACATTGCAACATTACATTGCTACATTGCAACATTGCAACATTGCATTGCTGCATTGCAAAATTGCATTGCTGCATTGCAACATTGCATTGCTACATTGCAACATTGCATTGCTACATTGCAACATTGCATTGGTGCATTGCAACATTGCATTGCTACCTTGAAACATTGCATTGGTACATTGCAACATTGCATTGCTACATTGCAACATTGTAGTGATACATTGCAACATTGCATTGCTACATTGCAATATTGCATTGCTACATTGCAACATTCCATTGCTACATTGAATTGATACATTGCAACATTGCATTGCTACATTGCAACATTGAATTGCTACAGTGCAACATTGCATTGCTACATTTCATTGCATTGCTACATTGCATTGCTACATTGCATTGTATTTCTACATTGCATTGCATTGCTACATTGCATTGCTACATTGCATTACCACATTGCATTGCCACATTGCTTTGCTACATTGCATTGCCACATTGCATTTCCACATTGCATTGCCACATTGCATTGCTACATTGCATTGCTACATTGCATTGCTACATTGCAACATTGCATTGCTACATTGCATTGCAACATTGCAACATTGCATTGCTACATTGCAACATTGCAGTGCTACATTGCTACATTGCATTGCTACATTGCTACATTGCATTGCTACATTGCATTGCTACATTGCTACATTGCATTGCTACATTGCTACATTATATTGCTACGTTGCAACATTGCATTGCTGCATTGCAACATTGCAACATTTCATTGCTGCATTGCAAAATTGCATTGCTGCATTGCAACATTGCATTGCTACATTGCAACATTGCATTGGTGCATTGCAACATTGCATTGCTACCTTGCAACATTGCATTGGTACACTGCAACATTGCATTGCTACATTGCAACATTGTATTGATACATTGCAGCAAAGCATTGCTAAATTGCAATATTGCATTGCTACATTGAAACATTGCATTGCTACATTGAATTGCTTTGCTACATTACAACATTGCATTGCTACATTGCATTGCATTGCTACATTGCATTGCTACATTGCATTACCACATTGCATTGCCACATTGCATTGCTACATTGCATTGCAACATTGCAGTGCTACATTGCTACATTGCATTGCTACATTGCTACATTGCATTGCTACATTGCATTGCTACATTGCTACATTGCATTGCTACATTGCTACATTATATTTCTACATTGCAACATTGCATTGCTGCATTGCAACATTGCAACATTTCATTGCTGCATTGCAACATTGCATTGCTGCATTGCAACATTGCATTGCTACATTGCAACATTGCATTGGTGCATTGCAACATTGCATTGCTACATTGCAACATTGCATTGGTACACTGCAACATTGCATTGCTACATTGCAACATTGTATTGATACATTGCAGCAAAGCATTGCTAAATTGCAATATTGCATTGCTACATTGAAACATTGCATTGCTACATTGAATTGCTACATTACAACATTGCATTGCTACATTGCATTGCATTGCTACATTGCATTGCTACATTGCATTACCACATTGCATTGCCACATTGCATTGCTACATTGCATTGCCACATTGCATTGCCACATTGCATTTCCACATTGCATTGCTACATTGCATTGCTATATTGCATTGCTACATTGTATTTCTACATTGCGTTGCTACATTGCACTGCTACATTGCATTGCTACATTGCATTGCTACATTGCATTGATACATTGCATTGCTACATTGCACTGCTACATTGCATTGCTACATTGCAACATAGTAGTATAGAGAGTGGGGGTGCGAGCCCAATCGATGTCAGCCATAAATATAAATACCAAAACACCACCAAATGTATGCCAAATCGCGATTTGACAAAATTTCGTGGTGTTTCGGCTTGCATTGCTACATTGCATTACCACATTGCATTGCCACATTGCATTGCTACATTGCATTGCCACATTGCATTTCCACATTGCATTGCCACATTGCATTGCTACATTGCATTGCTACATTGCATTGCTACATTGCAACATTGCATTGCTACATTGCATTGCAACATTGCAATATTGCATTGCTACATTGCAACATTGCAGTGCTACATTGCTACATTGCATTGCTACATTGCTACATTGCATTGCTACATTGCATTGCTACATTGCTACATTGCATTGCTACATTGCTACATTATATTGCTACGTTGCAACATTGCATTGCTGCATTGCAACATTGCAACATTTCATTGCTGCATTGCAAAATTGCATTGCTGCATTGCAACATTGCATTGCTACATTGCAACATTGCATTGATACATTGCTACATTGCATTGCTACATCGCTACATTACATTGCTACATTGCAACATTACATTGCTACATTGCAACATTGCAACATTGCATTGCTGCATTGCAAAATTGCATTGCTGCATTGCAACATTGCATTGCTACATTGCAACATTGCATTGCTAAATTGCAACATTGCATTGGTGCATTGCAACATTGCATTGCTACCTTGAAACATTGCATTGGTACATTGCAACATTGCATTGCTACATTGCAACATTGTAGTGATACATTGCAACATTGCATTGCTACATTGCAATATTGCATTGCTACATTGCAACATTCCATTGCTACATTGAATTGATACATTGCAACATTGCATTGCTACATTGCAACATTGAATTGCTACAGTGCAACATTGCATTGCTACATTTCATTGCATTGCTACATTGCATTGCTACATTGCATTGTATTTCTACATTGCATTGCATTGCTACATTGCATTGCTACATTGCATTACCACATTGCATTGCCACATTGCATTGCTACATTGCATTGCCACATTGCATTTCCACATTGCATTGCCACATTGCATTGCTACATTGCATTGCTACATTGCATTGCTACATTGCAACATTGCATTGCTACATTGCATTGCAACATTGCAACATTGCATTGCTACATTGCAACATTGCATTGCTACATTGCAACATTGCATTGCTACATTGCTACATTGCATTGCTACATTGCATTGCTACATTGCTACATTGCATTGCTACATTGCTACATTATATTGCTACATTGCAACATTGCATTGCTGCATTGCAACATTGCAACATTTCATTGCTGCATTGCAAAATTGCATTGCTGCATTGCAACATTGCATTGCTACATTGCAACATTGCATTGGTGCATTGCAACATTGCATTGCTACCTTGCAACATTGCATTGGTACACTGCAACATTGCATTGCTACATTGCAACATTGTATTGATACATTGCAGCAAAGCATTGCTAAATTGCAATATTGCATTGCTACATTGAAACATTGCATTGCTACATTGAATTGCTACATTACAACATTGCATTGCTACATTGCATTGCATTGCTACATTGCATTGCTACATTGCATTACCACATTGCATTGCCACATTGCATTGCTACATTGCATTGCAACATTGCAGTGCTACATTGCTACATTGCATTGCTACATTGCTACATTGCATTGCTACATTGCTACATTATATTGCTACATTGCAACATTGCATTGCTGCATTGCAACATTGCAACATTTCATTGCTGCATTGCAAAATTGCATTGCTGCATTGCAACATTGCATTGCTACATTGCAACATTGCATTGGTGCATTGCAACATTGCATTGCTACCTTGCAACATTGCATTGGTACACTGCAACATTGCATTGCTACATTGCAACATTGTATTGATACATTGCAGCAAAGCATTGCTAAATTGCAATATTGCATTGCTACATTGAAACATTGCATTGCTACATTGAATTGCTACATTACAACATTGCATTGCTACATTGCATTGCATTGCTACATTGCATTGCTACATTGCATTACCACATTGCATTGCCACATTGCATTGCTACATTGCATTGCCACATTGCATTGCCACATTGCATTTCCACATTGCATTGCTACATTGCATTGCTATATTGCATTGCTACATTGTATTTCTACATTGCGTTGCTACATTGCACTGCTACATTGCATTGCTACATTGCATTGCTACATTGCATTGATACATTGCATTGCTACATTGCACTGCTACATTGCATTGCTACATTGCAACATAGTAGTATAGAGAGTGGGGGTGCGAGCCCAATCGATGTCAGCCATAAATATAAATACCAAAACACCACCAAATGTATGCCAAATCGCGATTTGACAAAATTTGGTGGTGTTTCGGCACATCCACATTTACGGATAACATCGAATAAGCTCGCACCCCCACTCTCTATACTACCATGGCGGTCGTTAATTGGGCTAAACACCCCACGTTTTCTACTCAATTGATGTCAAACACACGCGAGACTCACGAAGCAATACCAAATTTATACCAAATCACGATTTTGCTTAATTTGGTGTCATTTCAGTCACATTTTAAAAAATAGAAAGTGTCGTTTCAATATTTTCACAAATTTATGTCAAATCACATTTAGGAAAAATAGTCGTTTCAACATTTTCACAGGTTTACGTCACATTTAAAAAAAAATAGAAAGTGTCGTTTCAACATTTTCACAAATTTATGTCACATTTAAAAAAATAGAAAGTGTCGTTTCAACATTTTCACAAATTTGTCAAATCATATTTAGGAAAATAGCCGTTTCAACATTTTCACAAATTTGTCAAATCACATTTAAGAAAATAGTCATTTCAACGCTTTTACAAATTTATGTATCGTAAAAGTGTCTCACGCGTGATAAAATTGCCACCTGTTACGCAAATTAGATTATTGCCACCTGTTAATAATAGATTAGTCCGTTTGTTCACTATTTTCAGCGTTTGTCGCCTCGCTTCTAAAATGGTGATCGTACACATATTTTGACGTTGTGATTCCTCCCGACAACAAGCCCAAGAAAGGCACATACGGTGTCACAACCGCGACAATGCTCTCAACGTCTTTCTTTAGTAGCGAGTCTTTTTGCAACTCATCATTTAGTTCGTCAGGGTTCTGAATAGCGTTCAACCCATCTAGTAAGCTAGCGAATTTGCTGATTAGCAAGTCGGTGAGAAAAGCGTTTGCAATTTCACACGCGTGGAGAAAACAACCTTATGGGAGTCACGTCACAGTGTTTAAGATGTGTTAGTGGGTGTGTTGTTATCTCTCACCACAATGTTTTTGTGACCATACGCGTAGGAGTCAATACCATTTTTTAAAAGGTATCGTTTATCATCAAAACAGGATAACGACACTTTATTAATTTCATAACTACCGAGCTGATGCTTGACACTTCTAATGGTCTTCATTGTGTGTCGCAATTGTTTCTGCTCAAGTAACATACTTTTTAATCTTCATGCTTGATTACCTTTTTAATTATATTCTTTCTGATACCTTTAGCAGTTTTCCCACCACCTCCATCCTCTTTCAAATAACTGTACATCTTACTGCGTAACCCAACAAACTCAACAATTGGTGTTCCAGCGCACTCGTCTTTCATCTTTCCAATAACTTTCTTGTTCTCTTTAAAAGCGAATGGGTTGTCTGCAGGGTAGTCGCTATTATCGAACTTTTCGCGCTCCATCATGAAGTCAGCTACATTGCTGCATCGCATTGCAACATTGCAACATTGCATTGCTACATTGCAACATTAAATTGCTGCATTGCAACATTGCGTTGCTACATTGCGACATTGCATTGCTACTTTGCAACATTGTGTTGCTACATTGCAATATTGCATTGGTACATTGCAACATTGCATTCCTACATTGAAACATGGCATTGCTAAATTGCACCATTGCATTGCTATATTGCAACATTGCATTGCTACATTGCAACATTGCATTGCGACATTGCAACATTGCATTGCTATATTGGAACATTGCATTGCTATATTGCAACATTGCATTGCTACATTGCAACATTGCATTACTACATTGCAACATTGCATTGCTACATTGCAACATTGCATTTGCTGCATTGCATTGCTACATTGCAACATTGCATTGCTACATTGCAACATTGCATTGCTAGATTGCATGGCATTGCTACATTGCATTGTATTGCTATATTGCATTGCATTGCTACATCGCATTGCATTGCTAGATTGCATTGCATTGCTACATGGCATTGCTACATTGCATTGCTACATTGCATTGCTACATTGCATTGCTACATTGCATTGCTACATTGCATTGCTACATTGCATTGCTACATTGCATTGCTACATTGCATTGCTACATTGCATTGCTACATTGCATTGCTACATTGCATTGCTACATTGCATTGCTACATTGCATTGCTACATTGCATTGCTACATTGCATTGCTACATTGCATTGCTACTTTGCATTGCTACATTGCATTGCTACATTGCAACATTGCATTACTACATTGCAACATTGCATTGCTACATTGCAACATTACATTGCTACTTTGAAACATTTGCATTTCTACAATGCAACATTGCATTGCTACATTGCTACATTACATTGCTACATTGCTATATTGCATAGCTACATTGCTACTTTGCATTGCTACATTGCAACATTGCATTTCTACATTGCAACATTGCATTTCTACATTGCATTGCTTCATTGCTACGTTGCATTTCTACATTGCAACATTGCATTGCTACATTGCAACATTGCATTGCTACATTGCAACATTGCATTGCTACATTGCAACATTGCATTTCTACAATGCATTGCTTCATTGCTACGTTGCATTTCTACATTGCTACATTGCATTGCTACATTGCTACATTGCTGCATTGCATTGCTACATTGCTACATTGCTACATTGCATTGCTACATTGCATTGCTACATTGCATTGTTACATTGCTACATTTCAGTGCTACATTGCTACATTGCATTGCTATATTGCAACATTGTTACATTTAATTGCTACATTGCAACATTGCATTGCTGCATTGCTACATTTCAGTGCTACATTGCTACATCGCATTGCAACATTGCAACATTGCATTGCTACATTGCAACATTAAATTGCTGCATTGCAACATTGCGTTGCTACATTGCAACATCGCATTGCTACTTTGCAACATTGTATTGCTACATTGCAACATTGCATTGGTACATTGCAACATTGCATTCCTACATTGAAACATGGCATTGCTAAATTGCACCATTGCGTTGCTATATTGCAACATTGCATTGCTACATTGCAACATTGCATTGCTACATTGCAACATTGCATTGCTAGTTTGCATGGCATTGCTACATTGCATTGTATTGCTATATTGCATTGCATTGCTACATCGCATTGCATTGCTAGATTGCATTGCATTGCTACATGGCATTGCTACATTGCATTGCTACATTGCATTGCTACATTGCATTGCTACATTGCATTGCTACATTGCATTGCTACATTGCATTGCTACATTGCATTGCTACATTGCATTGCTACATTGCATTGCTACATTGCATTGCTACATTGCATTGCTACATTGCATTGCTACATTGCATTGCTACATTGCATTGCTACATTGCATTGCTACAGTGCATTGCTACATTGCATTGCTACATTGCATTGCTACTTTGCATTGCTACATTGCATTGCTACATTGCAACATTGCATTACTACATTGCAACATTGCATTGCTACATTGCAACATTACATTGCTACTTTGAAACATTTGCATTTCTACAATGCAACATTGCATTGCTACATTGCTACATTACATTGCTACATTGCTATATTGCATAGCTACATTGCTACTTTGCATTGCTACATTGCAACATTGCATTTCTACATTGCAACATTGCATTTCTACATTGCATTGCTTCATTGCTACGTTGCATTTCTACATTGCAACATTGCATTGCTACATTGCAACATTGCATTGCTACATTGCAACATTGCATTGCTACATTGCAACATTGCATTTCTACAATGCATTGCTTCATTGCTACGTTGCATTTCTACATTGCTACATTGCATTGCTACATTGCTACATTGCTGCATTGCATTGCTACATTGCTACATTGCTACATTGCATTGCTACATTGCATTGCTACATTGCATTGTTACATTGCTACATTTCAGTGCTACATTGCTACATTGCATTGCTATATTGCAACATTGTTACATTTAATTGCTACATTGCAACATTGCATTGCTGCATTGCTACATTTCAGTGCTACATTGCTACATCGCATTGCAACATTGCAACATTGCATTGCTACATTGCAACATTAAATTGCTGCATTGCAACATTGCGTTGCTACATTGCAACATCGCATTGCTACTTTGCAACATTGTATTGCTACATTGCAACATTGCATTGGTACATTGCAACATTGCATTCCTACATTGAAACATGGCATTGCTAAATTGCACCATTGCGTTGCTATATTGCAACATTGCATTGCTACATTGCAACATTGCATTGCGACATTGCATTGCTACATTGCAACATTGCATTGCTACATTGCAACATTGTATTGCTACATTGCATTGCATTGCTACATTGCATTGTATTGCTATATTGCATTGCATTGCTACATCGCATTGCATTGCTAGATTGCATTGCATTGCTACATTGCATTGCTACATTGCATTGCTACATTGCATTGCTACATTGCATTGCTACATTGCATTGCTACATTGCATTGCTACATTGCATTGCTACATTGCATTGCTACATTGCATTGCTACATTGCATTGCTACATTGCATTGCTAGATTGCATTGATACATTGCATTGCTACATTGCATTGCTACATTGCATTGCTACATTGCATTGCTACATTGCATTGCTAATTTGCATTTCTACATTGCATTGCTACATTGCAACATTGCATTACTACATTGCTACATTGCATTGCTACATTCCAACATTGCATTGCTACATTGCAACATTGCATTGCTACATTGCAATATTGCATTGCTACATTGCATTGTATTGCTACATTGCATTGCATTGCTACATTGCATTGCATTGCTAGATTGCATTACGTTGCTACATCGCATTGCTACATTGCATTGCTACATTGCATTGCTACATTGCATTGCTTCATTGCATTGCTACATTGCATTGCTTTGCTACATTGCATTGCTACATTGCATTACCACATTGCATTGCCACATTGCATTACTACATTGCATTGCTACATTGCATTGCTACATTGCATTGCTACATTTCATTCCTACATTGCATTGCTGCATTGCTACATTGCATTGCTACATTTCATTGCCACATTGCATTGCTACATTGCAACACTGCATTGCTATATTGCAACATTGCATTGCTACATTGCAACATTGCACTACTACATTGCAACATTGCATTGCTACATTGCCACATTACATTGCTACATTGCTACATTGCATTGCTACATTGCAACATTGCATTGCTACATTGCAACATTGCATTGCTATATTGCAACATTGCATTGCTACATTGCAACATTGCATTGCTATATTGCAACATTGCATTGCTACATTGCAACATTGCATTGCTACATTGCAACATTACATTGCTACTTTGAAACATTTGCATTTCTACAATGCAACATTGCATTGCTACATTGCTACATTACATTGCTACATTGCTATATTGCATAGCTACATTGCTACTTTGCATTGCTACATTGCAACATTGCATTTCTACATTGCAACATTGCATTTCTACATTGCATTGCTTCATTGCTACATTGCATTGCTACATTGCATTGCTACATTGCATTGCTACATTGCATTGCTACATTGCATTGCTACATTGCATTGCTACATTGCATTGCTACATTGCATTGCTACATTGCATTGCTACATTGCATTGCTACATTGCATTGCTACATTGCATTGCTACATTGCATTGCTACTTTGCATTGCTACATTGCATTGCTACATTGCAACATTGCATTACTACATTGCAACATTGCATTGCTACATTGCAACATTACATTGCTCTTTGAAACATTTGCATTTCTACAATGCAACATTGCATTGCTACATTGCTACATTACATTGCTACATTGCTATATTGCATAGCTACATTGCTACTTTGCATTGCTACATTGCAACATTGCATTTCTACATTGCAACATTGCATTTCTACATTGCATTGCTTCATTGCTACGTTGCATTTCTACATTGCAACATTGCATTGCTACATTGCAACATTGCATTGCTACATTGCAACATTGCATTGCTACAATGCATTGCTTCATTGCTACGTTGCATTTCTACATTGCTACACTGCATTGCTACATTGCTACATTGCTGCATTGCATTGCTACATTGCTACATTGCTACATTGCATTGCTACATTGCATTGCTACATTGCATTGTTACATTGCTACATTTCAGTGCTACATTGCTACATTGCATTGCTATATTGCAACATTGCATTCCTACATTGAAACATGGCATTGCTAAATTGCACCATTGCGTTGCTATATTGCAACATTGCATTGCTACATTGCAACATTGCATTGCGACATTGCATTGCTACATTGCAACATTGCATTGCTGCATTACCACATTGCATTGCCACATTGCATTACTACATTGCATTGCTACATTGCATTGCTACATTGCATTGCTACATTTCATTCCTACATTGCATTGCTGCATTGCTACATTGCATTGCTACATTTCATTGCCACATTGCATTGCTACATTGCAACACTGCATTGCTATATTGCAACATTGCATTGCTACATTGCAACATTGCACTACTACATTGCAACATTGCATTGCTACATTGCCACATTACATTGCTACATTGCTACATTGCATTGCTACATTGCAACATTGCATTGCTACATTGCAACATTGCATTGCTATATTGCAACATTGCATTGCTACATTGCAACATTGCATTGCTATATTGCAACATTGCATTGCTACATTGCAACATTGCATTGCTACATTGCAACATTACATTGCTACTTTGAAACATTTGCATTTCTACAATGCAACATTGCATTGCTACATTGCTACATTACATTGCTACATTGCTATATTGCATAGCTACATTGCTACTTTGCATTGCTACATTGCAACATTGCATTTCTACATTGCAACATTGCATTTCTACATTGCATTGCTTCATTGCTACATTGCATTGCTACATTGCATTGCTACATTGCATTGCTACATTGCATTGCTACATTGCATTGCTACATTGCATTGCTACATTGCATTGCTACATTGCATTGCTACATTGCATTGCTACATTGCATTGCTACATTGCATTGCTACTTTGCATTGCTACATTGCATTGCTACATTGCAACATTGCATTACTACATTGCAACATTGCATTGCTACATTGCAACATTACATTGCTACTTTGAAACATTTGCATTTCTACAATGCAACATTGCATTGCTACATTGCTACATTACATTGCTACATTGCTATATTGCATAGCTACATTGCTACTTTGCATTGCTACATTGCAACATTGCATTTCTACATTGCAACATTGCATTTCTACATTGCATTGCTTCATTGCTACATTGCATTGCTACATTGCATTGCTACATTGCATTGCTACATTGCATTGCTACATTGCATTGCTACATTGCATTGCTACATTGCATTGCTACATTGCATTGCTACATTGCATTGCTACATTGCATTGCTACATTGCATTGCTACTTTGCATTGCTACATTGCATTGCTACATTGCAACATTGCATTACTACATTGCAACATTGCATTGCTACATTGCAACATTACATTGCTACTTTGAAACATTTGCATTTCTACAATGCAACATTGCATTGCTACATTGCTACATTACATTGCTACATTGCTATATTGCATAGCTACATTGCTACTTTGCATTGCTACATTGCAACATTGCATTTCTACATTGCAACATTGCATTTCTACATTGCATTGCTTCATTGCTACGTTGCATTGCTACATTGCAACATTGCATTGCTACATTGCAACATTGCATTGCTACATTGCGGCATTGCATTGCTACATTGCTACAATGCATTGCTACATTGCTACATTGCATTGCTACATTGAAACATTGCATTGCTACATTGCTACATTGCTGCATTGCAAAACTACATTGCTTTGCTACATTTCTACATTGCTACATTGCATTGCTACATAGCATTGCTACATTGCTACATTGCTACATTGCATTGTTACATTGCTACATTGCATTGCTACATTGCATTGCTACATTTAATTGCTACATTGCAACATTGCATTGCTGCATTGCTACATTTCAGTGCTACATTGCTACATTGCATTGCAACATTGCAACATTGCATTGCTACATTGCAACATTATATTGCTGCATTGCAACATTGCGTTGCTACATTGCAACATTGCATTGCTACATTGCAACATTGTATTGCTACATTGCAACATTGCATTGGTACATTGCAACATTGCATTCCTACATTGAAACATGGCATTGCTAAATTGCACCATTGCGTTGCTATATTGCAACATTGCATTGCTACATTGCAACATTGCATTGCGACATTGCATTGCTACATTGCAACATTGCATTGCTACATTGCAACATTGTATTGCTACATTGCATTGCATTGCTACATTGCATTGTATTGCTATATTGCATTGCATTGCTACATCGCATTGCATTGCTAGATTGCATTGCATTGCTACATTGCATTGCTACATTGCATTGCTACATTGCATTGCTACATTGCATTGCTACATTGCATTGCTACATTGCATTGCTACATTGCATTGCTACATTGCATTGCTACATTGCATTGCTACATTGCATTGATACATTGCATTGCTACATTGCATTGCTACATTGCATTGCTACATTGTATTGCTACATTGCATTGCTAATTTGCATTGCTACATTGTATTGCTACATTGCAACATTGCATTACTACATTGCAACATTGCATTGCTACATTGCAACATTACATTGCTACATTGAAACATTTGCATTTCTACAATGCAACATTGCATTGCTACATTGCTACATTGCATTGCTACATTCCAACATTGCATTGCTACATTGCAACATTGCATTGCTACATTGCAATATTGCATTGCTACATTGCATTGTATTGCTACATTGCATTGCATTGCTACATTGCATTGCATTGCTAGATTGCATTACGTTGCTACATCGCATTGCTACATTGCATTGCTACATTGCATTGCTACATTGCATTGCTACATTGCATTGCTTCATTGCATTGCTACATTGCATTGCTTTGCTACATTGCATTGCTACATTGCATTACCACATTGCATCGCCACATTGCATTACTACATTGCATTGCTACATTGCATTGCTACATTGCATTGCTACATTTCATTCCTACATTGCATTGCTGCATTGCTACATTGCATTGCTACATTTCATTGCCACATTGCATTGCTACATTGCAACTTTGCACTACTACATTGCAACATTGCATTGCTACATTGCAACTTTACACTACTACATTGCAACATTGCATTGCTACATTGCCACATTACATTGCTACATTGCTACATTGCATTGCTACATTGCAACATTGCATTGCTACATTGCAACATTGCATTGCTATATTGCAACATTGCATTGCTACATTGCAACATTGCATTGCTATATTGCAACATTGCATTGCTACATTGCAACATTGTATTGCTACATTGCAACATTGCATTGCTACATTGCAACATTGCGTTGGTACATTGGAATATTGCATTGCTACATTGCATTGAATTGCTACATTCCATTGCTGCATTGCAACATTGCTGCATTGCAACATTGCAACATTGCAACATTGCATTGATATATTTCAACATTGCATTGCTATATTGAAACATTGCATTGCCACTTTGCAACATTGAATTGTATTGCTACATTGCAACATTGCATTGCCACATTGCAACATAGCATTGCTACATTGCAACATTGCATTGCTACATTGCAACATTGCATTGCTACATTGCAACATTGCATTACAACATTGAAACATTGCATTGCTACATTGCTACATTGCATTGCTACATTGCTACATTGTATTGCTACATTGCTACATTGCATTTTATTGGTACATTGCAACATTGCATTGCTACATTGCAATATTGTATTGCTACATTGCAACATTGCATTGCTACATTGCAATATTGCATTGCTACATTGCAACATTGCATTGCACCATTGCGTTGCTATATTGCAACATTGCATTGCTACATTGCAACATTGCATTGCGACATTGCATTGCTACATTGCAACATTGCATTGCTACATTGCAACATTGTATTGCTACATTGCATTGCATTGCTACATTGCATTGTATTGCTATATTGCATTGCATTGCTACATCGCATTGCATTGCTAGATTGCATTGCATTGCTACATTGCATTGCTACATTGCATTGCTACATTGCATTGCTACATTGCATTGCTACATTGCATTGCTACATTGCATTGCTACATTGCATTGCTACATTGCATTGCTACATTGCATTGCTACATTGCATTGCTACATTGCATTGATACATTGCATTGCTACATTGCATTGCTACATTGCATTGCTACATTGTATTGCTACATTGCATTGCTAATTTGCATTGCTACATTGTATTGCTACATTGCAACATTGCATTACTACATTGCAACATTGCATTGCTACATTGCAACATTACATTGCTACATTGAAACATTTGCATTTCTACAATGCAACATTGCATTGCTACATTGCTACATTGCATTGCTACATTCCAACATTGCATTGCTACATTGCAACATTGCATTGCTACATTGCAATATTGCATTGCTACATTGCATTGTATTGCTACATTGCATTGCATTGCTACATTGCATTGCATTGCTAGATTGCATTACGTTGCTACATCGCATTGCTACATTGCATTGCTACATTGCATTGCTACATTGCATTGCTACATTGCATTGCTTCATTGCATTGCTACATTGCATTGCTTTGCTACATTGCATTGCTACATTGCATTACCACATTGCATCGCCACATTGCATTACTACATTGCATTGCTACATTGCATTGCTACATTGCATTGCTACATTTCATTCCTACATTGCATTGCTGCATTGCTACATTGCATTGCTACATTTCATTGCCACATTGCATTGCTACATTGCAACACTGCATTGCTATATTGCAACATTGCATTGCTACATTGCAACTTTGCACTACTACATTGCAACATTGCATTGCTACATTGCCACATTACATTGCTACATTGCTACATTGCATTGCTACATTGCAACATTGCATTGCTACATTACAAATTGCATTGCTATATTGCAACATTGCATTGCTACATTGCAACATTGCATTGCTATATTGCAACATTGCATTGCTACATTGCAACATTGTATTGCTACATTGCAACATTGCATTGCTACATTGCAACATTGCGTTGGTACATTGGAATATTGCATTGCTACATTGCATTGAATTGCTACATTCCATTGCTGCATTGCAACATTGCTGCATTGCAACATTGCAACATTGCAACATTGCATTGATATATTTCAACATTGCATTGCTATATTGAAACATTGCATTGCCACTTTGCAACATTGAATTGTATTGCTACATTGCAACATTGCATTGCCACATTGCAACATAGCATTGCTACATTGCAACATTGCATTGCTACATTGCAACATTGCATTGCTACATTGCAACATTGCATTACAACATTGAAACATTGCATTGCTACATTGCTACATTGCATTGCTACATTGCTACATTGTATTGCTACATTGCTACATTGCATTTTATTGGTACATTGCAACATTGCATTGCTACATTGCAATATTGTATTGCTACATTGCAACATTGCATTGCTACATTGCAATATTGCATTGCTACATTGCAACATTGCATTGCTACATTGCATTGCTACATTGCAACATTGCATTGCTACATTGCAACATTGTATTGCTACATTGCATTGCTACATTGCTATATTGCATTGCTACATTGCTACATTGCATTGCTATATTACAACATTGTTACATTTAAATGATACATTGCAACATTGCATTGCTACATTGCAACATTGCATTGCTACATTGCAACATTGCATTGCTACATTGCAACATTGCATTGCTATATTGCAACATTGCATTGCTACATTGCAACATTGCATTGCTACATTGCAACATTGCATTGCTACATTGCAACATTGCATTGCTACGCATTGCAACATTGCATTGCTACATTGCAACATTGCATTGCTACATTGCAACATTGCATTACTAATTGCAACATTGCATTGCTACATTGCTACATTACTTTGCTACATTGCTACATTGCATTGCTACATTGCAACATTGCATTGCTACATTGCAACATTGCATTGCTACATTGCAATATTGCGTTGCTACATTGCAACATTGCATTGCTACATTGCTACATTACATTGCTACATTGCTACATTGCATTGCTGCATTGCTACATTGCATTGCTACATTGCTACATTGCATTGCTACATTGCAACATTGCATTGCTACAATGCAACATTGTATTGCTACATTGCAACATTGCATTGCTACATTGCAATATTGCATTGATACATTCCAACACTGCATTGCTACATTGCATTGCTACATTGCAACATTGCATTGCTACATTGCAACATTGCATTGCTACATTGCAACATTGCATTGCTACATTGCTACATTGCATTGCTACATTGCATTACCACATTGCATTGCCACATTGCATTACTACATTGCATTGCTACATTGCATTGCTACATTGCATTGCTACATTTCATTCCTACATTGCATTGCTGCATTGCTACATTGCATTGCTAGATTTCATTGCCACATTGCATTGCTACATTGCAACACTGCATTGCTATATTGCAACATTGCATTGCTACATTGCAACATTGCACTACTACATTGCAACATTGCATTGCTACATTGCCACATTACATTGCTACATTGCTACATTGCATTGCTACATTGCAACATTGCATTGCTACATTGCAACATTGCATTGCTATATTGCAACATTGCATTGCTACATTGCAACATTGCATTGCTATATTGCAACATTGCATTGCTACATTGCAACATTGCATTGCTACATTGCAACATTGCATTGCTACTTTGAAACATTTGCATTTCTACATTGCAACATTGCATTGCTAACATTGCTACATTGCATTGCTACAATTGCTATATTGCATAGCTACATTGCAACTATTGCATTGCTACATTGCAACATTGCATTTCTACATTGCAACATTGCATTGCCATTGCTACATTGCAATTGCTTCATTGCTACATTGCATTGCTATTGCTACATTGCATTGCTACATTGCAATGCATTGCTACATTGCATTGCTACATTGCATTGCTACATTGCATTGCTACATTGCATTGCTACATTGCATTGCTACATTGCATTGCTACATTGCATTGCTACATAGCATTGCTACTTTGCATTGCT
>JAYKKM010000183.1:225000-415556 GCA_035772405.1 Chrysogorgia sp. JL179-B06 | reverse complement strand
ATTAATCTCAGATCTGTCAAGTGCTCGGAGAGGTTCTTCTACCACTGGATTAAGCTGCATAAACTAGAAGCTACACAAACACACTTCACGATGTTAACACTCGCATTGGAAAAGCTTGGGGTGCTCTAAATCCCTTTCTAAAGTTTGGGCATCTCCAATCGAAAGAACAACAAAGATGAAATTATTCAAGGCATCTGTTGAGTTCATGGCCTTTATGGTTCTGATTCTTGGACATTAACAAAATCACCAAATGAATTGATGGAGCTGCGGATGGTACAAAACATCTCATGGAAATAACGCACCACTAACAAGGCACTGTGTGGGTCATATCCTCGGCTATCAACTATCATAAGGCAGAGGCTCGCACTAGCTGGTCATGCAGAAAGACACAACAACCCAGCAGAAAGAGTGTTATTATGGAAACCGGATGTACACAGAAGAGTTGGGCGACATAACACCACACTGAAGAATTAGTCCTTGAAGAAGACACTGGACTTGAAGGTGATGAACTGCGTGCGATTATGATGGATAGAGTGAGCTGGAGGAAGAATTATGTCATGGCACTGACTGGCGTTGGATGAAGATAAGTCTGAGTCTAAAGTCTAAGTATAAATCCTACAGGATATTTCAGGATCCTGTACAAGGTCCTGTACAAGATCCTGACAGGATCCTGTATGATATTTTTGTACAGACCCTAATCTTTTTATTGAAATTTTGAAAAGCCTAATTGGTACGAGTTGCAGCTTAATTTGCATCCTGGCATAGTAAACATGGCTGTCGATCCAGGCAGCATCCTCAAGATCAGCATGGTTTGGTAAAACCTGTTGTTCGTCCATGCAATGTTTAGAAAAAAAAAGTTTAAAAAAAAAGAAAAACCGACCTACCCTACCTAATTTTTTTCAGCATGAAATAGGAAACCCAGGTATTTTTTTTCTTGGCTTTATTTGGTAAATGACAATTGTTTGTAAACCAAAGTATTTTCATCAATATTCGCTGTTTTGACAACAATATGGTTTTTGATAATTTCTTTGCAGGTTACTGTAGATTTCAGACGAATGAAAGTTGTTGTCCTTATCTACAATGCAAACTAGCCGAGTGTTACATAATGCCATTTTTCTTGTAACAACTATAGAAATGCTGTTGTGTTGTAAGAAAACTTGTATGTGTAACAGCAACTTAAATCGAGTTACAAGTTCAACAAAACTTTTACTAGCTTTCCATACAGCAATGCCATATAAATAATATACCCACTACTCTTTTAGTGCAAGTATTTTTCTGAGAGTTTACTGTGTTTTGGTGTGCCTCCCGTCCCCATCATTTTTCAAATTCTGAGCAAATAGTTGCAAACGTTCAAATCTATAGTGCATATTATAATTAAAAATTATTTGAGTTTATACAGTAAAGAGATGGCAGTGACTAAAAAACTTACAGAAACTAATTACAAAGGGGAGATGGTATTGGGTGGGGTTTCACTGTACTTTCATTAACATTATTCACGCAATTACCTTTTGTTTTGACATAAACTGAACCAACATGTCCATTTTAATTGTTTTGTCACGATTTCTGATGGGAATACGTAAATTCTCAGAAAGATTCATTTCATCCTGTTTGTAAAAAAGGAAAGTGAATTTCAATAACAGAAACATTTGGCAACTGTGATATTTCCACTGCTAGTTCAAGTTGCAGGCTCCCACAATGATTTCTACATGTCAGTGATGTCATCAACATCATGGAAAACTAGTTTAAAATTGCCTTCATTTACAAGTGTGCATGAGGGGTGTAGCATATAGAAAACAGAGCAAACAGAGAGGATATATAAAGTTTTTAACAGAATGTAGTTCATTTGTGGAATATATGCTGTTCTCAGTAGTATCCAACAATGTGGGTCTTTACCAAGAATAAATGTAAAGCTTTTTATGATGAAAGTTAGTACCGGTATTTAATAGTGACAACGTTTGTACTTTTACACTTGTATGTCCCAAGTGTCATCATATTAATGTCTGCTTGTTTTTGTTAATTGTAGTTTCTATATGTGATATACAGTATATTATGTATTTTACTTTTCTATGTATTTTACTTTTGTGTTTGAGCTAATGTGTATTAAGTTGTACGGCTATATATATATATATATATATTGTAGGGGCAGGGGTGGCGCCAGGAATTCCCCGACACAGGGGCTAAGGTCCCCGACAGGGGGGCTAACAGTGGTAGTTGGTTTAGGGGGGTCGGGGCATGCTCCCCCTGGGAATTTTGATTTTCTGAAATGCTATTTCCTGCATTTGGGGGCAGTTAAAGAGCTAATTAATAACCCTATCAACAAGTCCTGAATTAAAATGTTGCTTTTCATAGGGCTGTGTCCTACATTACCAGTATTAGAATACAAATATTTCAAAAATGGCTATTTAGGGACCGTCATTATTTATGGTGGGGGGGGGGGGGGTCAGAAGGATTTTCTTTGTGAAAAGGGGGTCATGTTTTGTTTAAGCCCTTGAAGGGGGGTTGTAAAATCAATAAAAAAGATATTATTTATTTTCTAAAAAGGCTTTGTAGTTTGTAGTCAAATTTAATCATATAAAGTACATTTAATGTGTAAGAAGCTTTCTTTTACTATTTTAACATTGCACTGGTCCACACACTTTTATTAACAAAGACTATGTACAATGACCTCTTATTTATAATCCTAATTTGTATATAGAACACAAAGTACTTTGACACATTAATAGCACTTTGTCCAGATGACGTCAGTACCCATGTTTGTCTGCATTTACCCATAATTATTGCAGCCATAACAAAAAAATAGCTCATTTGCAATCATTTGTGAGTCAAATTTGGTTTGTTTGTCCGCATTTTGAGCTATTAATAGCAACGGCTTAAAGGGCTATTGAAGTTAACATACGTTTAGTATTTTTTCATTCAAACTGTCAGTTTGAACACAAAGTTATTTTTATATATCTAGTTACATCCACTATGTATTTTACCACAGTATACTCTTTACTAAATAACAACACATACTTTTCCCCCTTTTTAAATATTTCCCCCCTTTTTTTGGGGGGGAGGAGGGGGTCACAAAAAATAAAAGTCATTTTCTAGGGGGTCACCTGAAATTGCTAACAGTCCTTAAAGAGGGGGTTGAATGCTATTTTATCTTTGAGGACCAATTTTTTACCCCACCCCCTCCATAAATAACGACCGGTCCCTTAGAATAGAATATTACCAATCTAATAATCTAGATTAACAAAAAATCACTATATCTTCACTATTTTAAAGTTCATCTTTAATTTAGTTTTTAAATCATTTAAAAAACAGAAAGAGATGAGTTTTTTAGAGATACTGTAATGGAGAAAACATCTCCCTAAGGAAATTATGCAGAAATAATCAGTCACTGACAGTGTTGATATATATTCTGAGAAGTGGAATGTTGAATACAAATCTAACTAATGCCCACAAGTATAGATGACAAATGTGAAGAAGAAAGAATAAATTAACATCCTGTTTAACTTTGATGTTACCAGCTCCACCAATGAACTGAAAATCAGGCATTCTGGAATTCCGCGATGCCGCGATTTCACGGAATCGACCAAAAATCGCGGAATTTCGCGGAATTTGGTCAAGATCGCGGAATTTCAATTTTGGCACATCGTTTTCAATTTTTGTCCCTGAATTTACAAAATATTTGATACTCTACATGTACTCTGGCACAAAGCAACGTTCACTAATGTCTTGCTACGCCTGTAAAATTACTTTTTGCTTTGAAACAAAAATGTTTTATCAAAATGGAAGTACTTCCGGTCCGTTTCACTTCCGTTTCCACGTATTGTATTTAAATTCTAGGAAAAAAATTGCGAAATTTAAAAGCGAAAGTAAGCATTACATGATAAATTTGTTGTAAAGAAAGTGTCAGAAGTTCCACATCCAAAGGAAAAATCACACCTTTTAGTCTTTCACTTTGTTACTGTTACTGTTACTGATACTCATAGTTATAATAGAAGTTTTATTACTTCTTAGTTATAATATAAGGCCGGTTTACACTAGCAAAGTTTCTGTGGTCAAAGTGACGTTAACGTAATATCACGTAAGTAAACTCTGACTCGAGACTTTTCAAATTAATTTGTGTCTTTGAACACAGTCACACACTTTGATCAAAGCATACTGTGAACACAGAAACTTTGATCGTGTAAACCGGCCTATAATATAAGACACATTACACAATGTTTATAAATTTATGTAGGACAATAATAAAAAAAATAATTTTAACTTGTTTCCAGGCTTATTGCATGTGTTAAAGAATGTTTTTGATCGTTTTAATTTCCGCGGAATTTCCCATTTTGGCCGCGGAATTTCCCATTTTGGCCGCGGAATTTGGATTTATAGCCGCGGAATTGACTTCAAAAGTTCCGCGGAATTCACGATTTTTTTTCGCGGAATTCCAGAATGCCTGGAAAATGCATTGGAAACTATAATGTAGTAATGAAATTTTCAAAGAAACAATTATCACCAGCAGTCTTCATACATGGTTGAAGCCGTAAGGACTGAGAGGCGTGTGATCGCACATACACGCCTCCGCGCACGTCTGAAGAACGTGAGGCATGTTACGTATTTTTTCGTGAGTTTTGTTGTGTATTTTAATTAAAGGATGCTGGTGAATCGTCGTGAGACAACAGTTGATATGTCGTATCTCAAGCATCTCAACAATCAGAGCATTGAACAAGCATTCACCACCAAGACAGATGGCATTTGCAAAAAGACAAGACAAGACCAATCTTGTTCCCAGAGCCTTCATGGTGCGGCGAAGGCTCTCGGAATGTGATTGAGACAAGACTGGCTTTTGAAAAATTCTTGCTGGTATGCGTACCAATGTACCAGTACCCAGTCTCCGATACAAGTGAAGCAGTGTGCATACTGTGCAAGCAAACGTGAAGCAAACACATGCTGCACGCAAGCTCGGTAAACTGTTGCTTAGATTTCGAAGATGTCGCACAAACAGGAGAAAAAAAGATGAAGTAAAAGCAAGAGTGCAGTAAAAATGACTACAAACAAGACAAATTACCCTTTTAAGAAAGTGAGAGCAGATATTTGTGATATCGAAGTCAGTGAAGATGAAGACGAATAACAACTAAGTAGTTGCAGCGATGACCTAAGTAGTGACAATGACAATGGTGATGATTCGAGTGATGACTTTTTAAACTGAAAAAATCTAACTAAACTTGTGTGTACCACTACCAATAATAACTGTAGGAGTAACTATTGGGAAAACTAGAAAATCATTTCCACTGTTGTTATTTGTACATATCGAAAAACCATTCCAAATAAAATTATTAACCAATGCAGTACCGGTAATACTGCTTTCTTAACTGTTTTTGAAGTACAAATAATATCGCACACCATCGCACGCCTACTGTAGGTCATCTGAGGCGTGAGAAGCTCCACACTGCGTTTTTTTCTCAGTGATTGCAGGCAGCTGCAACCCTAAAATTAGAAGTGATTTGTTTTCCCAAGCTGAAGATAATGCAGCAATAAAACAAATGAAACTAAGAAAAGTACCAGGATTGGATATCCTTTTCATAGCACGTTGGAGACTATCCGGAGTAAAGAAGAGCTTGATACCAATAACATTGAACTTGAAAGGACTCAAACACTCCAATAGATGCACAAATTTACAACAGACTTTTGTTGAATCGCATCCGTCCAGCAATTGCAAGATTCTCTGTTAACTATTTTAATGATTTTATAGCTGAGTGAACAACAGCTATATAGTGTACTTCAAATTAGCTTTCAAATGCTAACTATCAAATAGTGTAGTATCTGGCTGCTATTAATAGATCAAAATGCAGACAAACAAACCAAATTCGACTCACAAATTATTGTAAATGAGCTATTTTCTTTTGTTATGGCCACAAGAATTATGGGTAAAAGCGGACAAACATCGATACTGACGTCATCTTGGCAGTGCTATTACATATAGGCAATTTTGCTTTGGAAATTAAGAAAACCTAGTATGAATTGAAGTGCAAAGATCTGTATATTTTCTTCTCAAATATTATACTGAATTTTCAATTCCTCTTCTTCCTGCTGGCTATCATCAAACCTCTTTGTATGATAATGATCTAGTAGTTTGTTCAGAACCTTATAATTATATATTGGCTGTTACAATACAACTTTTTTAGAGCAACATCATCAATGCCCAATGTATTAAAAGACAACAATACTTTTATTGTTGTCTTTTAATACATTTTAATTTAATACATTTTAATAAAGTAATTGATACAAAATCAACAGATACTGCGTGTATTTTTAAGATATGACATCAAATAAATGGATTTAAGAACAACATTTATATTGGATTTTAGTTTTACATGTAGCTCCATGGGAAGTGTAAGAAAGAAAATATTTCATTATTCTCAAACTATTTCTGTATAAGTATAATCTTAGCTGTCAACGATGGCGGTAAGACAAAACAAACCAGATAATGTGTAAACAAGACTTTTGTAGTTGAATGACAGGGGAAGTCGAGTGCCGACAAATTACGGTAATAAATTATCTGAACCTTCTGGAATATTAAACAATATTTATTTTCTAATATACAGGCTATTCTTGAAACTAAAAAGTATTCAGGAAAGCCAAAAATAAGAAAAAGCATCTATCATTTGGATACTACAGTATATCCAGTGTTCCACTCAATATTATATTTTCACATTAAAAGGTTAGTAAAGGTTTGTAAATACTTCATAACGCAAATTAATAATACAAAGAACGAGTTACCAACCAACATATTTTCGAATTTTCTGTCGAATTCATCTTCAACCAAATTCTTTATCCCACCCAAGTCTTTCTCGAATTCTTCGCTTGCTTGTTGTTGGTCTTCTTCCTTCGTAGTGGGAACTCGAGTTGGTTTATCAACTTTGGGTTTATGTCGGCCAGGTTTTCGTATAGACGTAAGACGATCCAGCTGTCAATAAGCGATAATAAAAAATTACAACAAAAGACATTTGTTAGCCTTCAAACTACAATGTGTGACTGGTGAAACAGTTCAGTCATCATACACTAAAATCTAAACTAATTCTGAATTTCTGGTAGTAGTTTATAATATACTTACGAATCCTCCACCGCTGTGAGGTTTCTCGCTCATATTTGACTGCGATACTCTTTCTACAATGTCTATGTGTTTGATATAATCACTTCAATATTTCCAAAAGTCAAAGTTAATGTATTATACTTCTCCATAGTCCATGTGAATCTTTGAATGAAATCAAGGACATCATTTTTGTAGATTATTTTACAACACAGCTGGGGGCGCAGGAAATGAGCCTTCAAACAATCGATCAGCAGCTATGCACAGTAGGGGTAGGGGCGTTTATTCGAAATTCTATATTAGAAATACCAAATATCCAGGCAATTTCACACAATAGAGTAAAATATAGAATGATCATCCATTGCATTCTATAACAGAATATATAGCGATTAAAAACAACAAAACAAATTAAACTCTAACAAATTTTGTTTTGGTCTTTTGTGTTTATATTTATTCTTATATTAGTATTCGGAGAGGGGGCGTTTATTGGAATGGCAATTGGGGCGTTTATTACAATTAAATTTCTGTGAGTTGAGGGGGCGTTTATTGGAGAAAGGCGTGTATTTGAATAAATAAAGTAATTAATACGATACGATTGTCGTATACGCAGCCCTACCGAGAGGAGGGGTAGCTGGGGCAAAAGGGCCTGGGCAAATAAGGGGCTCGAAACGATAACCATCATGGTAATCCTACACATAGAATGAAGCTTTTAGAACATTTAGGAGCCCGTGAAAGACCATAACCCCAACTTCCCCTATGCCCTGAGCATATCTTGGCTCTCGGCGGCCCTGCGTATATACGACTTGCTTACGCCATCACTGCGACACAAATCGTGTAGATAACCCTATGACGTGCTTACGACTGTTGTATAAATCGTGTTGTTAGTTAGGTTTCGGTTTGTTAATAATAATAATAATAAACTTTATTTACCACAGAAATCCAAAGATGCTGTGCCTACTACGATAACTAAATTACAAAATAATATATCATTATACCTAACATGGTATGTAATTGGAAATACAATATAAGCCTATTAGAAATTAATTACAATATCCTAATTAATTACAATAGCCTAAAATTAATTAC
Source organism: Chrysogorgia sp. JL179-B06 (assembly GCA_035772405.1). Lineage (NCBI taxonomy): Eukaryota > Metazoa > Cnidaria > Anthozoa > Scleralcyonacea > Chrysogorgiidae > Chrysogorgia > Chrysogorgia sp. JL179-B06. The sequence goes on along the minus strand of JAYKKM010000183.1, from coordinate 407,401 downwards.
AAAATTGGCCGTAAAATATAAAAATAAGATGTTAATTTGAGATTACATAATAGATAGATAGAATAACTTTATTTAACCACGCTGACCCCGTCAACCGAAGCTGATTTCCACAGGGGGCGTGTAAAAAATAGGAATATATACAATAGTTAATGTTATTTACAAAATATGAGGCACGGTTATAGTGTCCAACAAGCAACATAGCAATATTCAAAGTATTTACAAAATATGAGATATAGTGTCTAATAAGTAATAAAATTTATGAATAAGACTTCGATGTTATTTTATCTAAATGAATATTATCTCTACCCCTGGTATTATAGTTATGGATTGATGAATTTCTCAATTTTGATTTATGAATTTTGTTAGTTTTAACTCGGTTAGCCAATCAGCGATAGCTTTAATTACAATTTCCATGAGCGGACAAAGGAATGACACGGGCGCAACCTCGTACCCAGGCTTTCGGGTGAAAAATATTCTGCTTTCTCAGAATGCTGGAAATGCCATTTCATAGACTCTGGAGTTTGAATATACAAGTCACAATATTTACAAATGTACAACTCATCGCTAATCTACAATATATCAACACCCAAACAATGTTCTAGTGTTCGACATGCACGTATAGCTCGCACTGCGGTAAATATACAGAAGCACAATACTTTAAATAAAGGTAATATTTCAAGATTCCAGAGGAACTATTTGGCGTCAATGTAGGCGATGCTAGTGAATACACCAAAATATACACAAACGCTAATAATTCAAATTAACTTTATTGATAGAGAACTTTATGAACAGAGTGATCGCTGCAAGGCGAGGAGAGCAACTGTCCAACTAAGCGAATTATCTGGTATTTATTTATTATGAGTGGAGGAATTAGTCGTGATACATAATTACATTGGAGTGGTTTGCGGACGGCGTCGCGGCGGACGAAAACGTTGGTGCATGTTTGAACAGCCTCTGGGACGTGTGTTCGACGTGCTTGAGTCCGACCATGCGGAGGTTGGAGATCCTGGAGGGCGCGCTTGAGACGATCGACGTAAAGAGCGGGATCCAGAGCTTGCCTGTTAGTGGACAGAGAGAAGAAATCGCCAGGTAAACAAAGTGTGGTTCCATAGACACGGTTTTGACAGCGGTTCGGAGGACATTGACACTGTGGCCCATTTTCTGACATTGATGTTAGGCGGCAAACGTATCGGTCGGTGATGAGGCGTTGAGTGGCGCTGATGCCAGCATGGGAAAGATTGTGTAACGAATCGAAAATAGAGCGGCTGAACTGTTGGGGGACAAAGGGTCGTGGCTTGCCCGTGGGGGCATGGGATGATCTTGCCATTGGAAAGGGGGTGCCGAAGGATCGTTGCGAATTGCGGTCAATTTGTCGTCGGTGGTTTTTGCCGCTGCGAGGACAGGAAGGTCGATAACAGAGGCTTGATGACAGAGATGCGATGCGGGAAAGGGCGTCGGCTGCTGGATTTTCTCCACCTGGTACGTAGCGTATGTCACACGTAAACTGGGAGATGAAATCGAGGTGGCGAATTTCTCGAGACGGTTGGCAGAATTGGGCAATGAAGGTAATGAAGAAAGTAGTGAATGGAAAGTATACAGCGAGGAGTTCGCGACTGAAGGTACTATACCGGGTTTCGGCGGGTTGAAGACGTTTGGAAAAGAAGGCGATGGGTTGCCAGGTGTTGTCTACTGTCTGTTGAAGAGCTGCGCCAACGGCAGCATCCGAAGCGTCTGTCATGACACAGAGCGGCGAGTCAGGCTTTGGATGGGACAAAAGAGCGGCATCGGCGAGGGCGTTCTTGATGTTGTCGAAGGCTGATGTGGCAGCGTATGTCCATTGAAGCTGTTGTCCCAACGGTCGCTGACGACCGTTTGGGAGGTGATCCTAACTTGTCTGTCAGAGGCTGGACGATGTGGGAACACCGGAGAAGGAAACGACGATAACAATTGATGAGGCCTAGAAAAGTAGTATAGGAGATGGGGGTTCGGGCTCAATTGATGTCAGCCACACGCGAGAGTTCCAAAACAGTGCCAAATTCTTGCCAAATCGCGATTTAGCGAAAATCTAGTGTTGCTTCGTAACTATAGCGCATGGTTGACATCAATTGAGCCGACATCCCCACCTTCTCTACTCTACCGTTGTTTCAATTCACGCGCGGAAAAAAACCACTAGATTGTGAGTCTAGTGGCAGTGTCGAGTAAATTTCAGCGAAGAAAAACCACTAGATTGTGAGTCTAGTGGATCTATGTTAAATAAATTTCATGCGTGGAGAAAAACCACTAAACCATGAGGCTATGGGAGTGAGGTCACAGTGATTTTCTTAGCAGTGTTTAAGACGTGTCAGTGGGTGTGTTGTTATCGCTCACTACAATGTTTTTGTGACCATACGCATAGGAGTCAATACCATTATCTAAAAGGTATCGTTTATCATCAAAACAGGATAACGACACTTTATTAATTTCATAGCTACTGAGCTGATGCTTGACACTTCTAATAGTCTTCATTGTGTGCCGCAATTGTTTCTGCTCAAGTAACACACTTTTGCAATCTTCGTGCTTGATTACCTTTTTAATTATGTTCTTTCTGATACCTTTAGCAGTTTTCCCACCACCTCCACTCTCTTTCAAATAACTGTACATCTTACTGCGCAACCCAACAAACTCAACAATTGGCGTTCCAGCGCACTCGTCTTTCATCTTTCCAATAACTTTCTTGTTTTCTTTAAAAGCGAATGGGTTGTCCGTAGGATAGTCGCTATTGTCGAACTTTTCGCGCTCCATCATAAAGTCAGAGTAAACGTCATCAGTTTTAATTGTATACAGCAGACTGTCAGTGCATGTCAGTGAAGTGCAATCTGCAGTTATCGTTAGAGTACTTTTTCATGATGTAATTATAGTGAAAATCATACATCAGCGTTTTACTCAAGTCTAGTATACACATACCCACATATGCAGGTCTATTTAATATCAACGTTTCTTTGACTTTATGGACAGCGACTAAGCTCTCGCTAAATATCTTGCAAGACACAAACGTTGGCTTCGAAACAAGCTTTTTCAATTTCTTTGGTGTGGTCACTAATCTTACATCCACACGCTTCCTCAAGTTTTCCATTGTTTTTCCAAACACACTGTTGTTCATTAACTTGAAAAAGTCCTTCTCGAAAGCGTTCTTAGCCGCAGTTCTTTTGACTGTATTAAAGTCGATGTACTTGCCCAACCACTTAGACTGATCAAATTGCAAGACACTATGAACCTTTTTGACTTTCAATCCAAGATCCATATACAACTGCAGATTTTTGTAGTGACACACATACTTTTCTTTGTCCATCAAATTAGTCACCAGCTTCTTCACACCACCGACACTCACATTGAACTTATTTTTGATTTTCGTACAGTATGCAGACAGCATGTCAACAGTTACTTCCATCTTCTCAGGAGCCAACGGGTAATCGTTATGTAGGTCGTGCAAATGGTTTGGGTATTCCAAGTCAACTTCAAGTAGCAGGCCCTTTTCACTATCGTTGTGATAGTCACACAAGTTCACTCTTTTTATCTCTTTCTTAGTTAACCATTTGAAACCACCCGTGGGAAGACTTTGGCTCATTGCCCATCCATACAAATTGTTGGCATCAAGGTACATCAAATACTTCGACTCTTGCGCTTTATCATACCCCTTCATGTACTTATTATTTGCTTGACCATGTCTGTTACATATGTAGCTCACACCACCACGCATGCCTAATTCTATGAACTGGAACATGTCAATGTCAGACAACAATTCGAGTTCCACTCCAGTCATCTTTAACATCGCGTCCTAATGGCTTAGGACGCGATGTTAAAGATGGATTGGCATCCAGGTGATGTGAAATAGTGACACGGGTCTAATTTATACTCACGATGACATGTCTTTCTAAAGTTCTCAAAAACGTCAGCGAGCAAAAGCACATCACTTTTCAAATACAGATCGTGGTACCCACCCATATTTTCAACGTCAAAGTAGTCCCACGCGTTGCAAGCACGTTCATGCATTTCCTCCGTAATATCTTCATCATTCAGAATGCTGTAAAAGTCCTTTCTGGATGGTAGCTCGCGTTCATCAAATTTGTCAAAGGAGTCCATATAATCATAGGGATAGACCCCTTTTCTTGTCATTAGCGTCAACCCCTCATCATGGAATACTTCTGACGTGTATTTGAAAGCGTCTTGCGGCAGGTTCTTCACCAAGTTGTCTAGAGAGCTACCCATAAACTGAAAGCTGTCCAAGAATACCAAGTTTTTTCCAAGCATGAAAGCCATGTACTTCTCCATGTTGTTCGGTATCACATTAATGTCTTGACCAAACTTACCAATCTCCTGCATAATGAAATGGCTATCGTAACCGCGTAAGTTATGAAAGATTACAGGTATTTTATCAGTCAATTTGCAGTTTATGTTACAGTCGCGATGTGCGGGTCCTCTGTACTTACCTGAGACATGACAGTGGTCCTTCACTCTAACGTCGGCATCGATGTATTTAATGCTGCAAATATGGCAACTTTTGGCCTCGTCGAAGTCCTTCTTATCGTCATCAGTCAGTATCATTTCTTTGTTAAAGTGAAGGGCAGATGTCTTTTTGCAATATTTAACCACTTCTAGCATCTCCCCAATGAACTTGCCAACTGCGTTTTCACCACGATACACTTTCACTGGCTTACTATACTCATTAATCATTATCATAGCAACAAACCAGTTTATACCCATAACCACAGTCAACGTGTCTCTGATAAGCATTTGTATAGCTACGCTCGCTTGATGGTGTTGTTGTGTGCACCTTCTGTGTGATAGCCTCGAAGTCTGCATACACCACAAATGGTACGTTTAGTTGTCTACTATAATTCTCATATTTCACTTTCATACCTTTTTGCGGCATCTTAATAGCTTGCTTCCCATTGATGACCAAACATACTTCAATATGACGTTCAAGCACGTCCGCGCGACTAAAACATTGCAGACAATACCTACAAAAGTGTTTTCTCGCCCTATGCTCTGTCTGACGATACATAAATTTGTTGAAATCATGAATATACACATAGTGCTTGTTATCCTCATTAGTTATCAACAACAAGTCCATATGGTCAGGATACGTCTCCTTAGAAACGTACACAGGGAATGGCTGCTTATTTTCATACCCAAAGACATTAATACTAATATCGTTAGCCCTTTCAATCTTGTTGTAATCTTTGAGTGTGACTGGAAAATCAATTCCATCATAGTTCAGTTCGTTGGTGTGACTGGCGTACTTCGATGTTCTATGAGAGTTTTTTCCAACAGGAAACTTATGCGCTAGGTGGCACCATCTAAAACACTCATTATCATCCTCATTATTTACGTTTATCAAACCCTTCTTACTATTGCACAGCTCCTTTGGCAACGCAATGTAACTACTCCCATTCAAAGGTCTATAAATAGCGATATTAACGCAGACCCTTCAGATAACCACCCAGCTATCCGCGTCAAAATCTGTTCTGGTCCACGATTAGAGACGCCTTCAATATCGTGTTCATTAATAACGACGAACGTTTCACTGTTAAAGTAAGCAGTTTTGTACGTGGTCTTATTATGTCCTAAGGCTTTCTCAAAAGTGATCTTAACTGTCTCTACCACTTTCATTCCATTAGTCTCACCTAGTTCACATCTCAAAAGGTTAATGACAGCACTTCTAGTTGCGTTTAGTTGGTTAATGTCTCTGGCATTAATTACTTCAATTCCATAAGACCTTGTGAATCCTCTCAATGCTCGATCCAACAGCTGTGTTGACGGAGCGTCACTACAGTCTTCAACTGCAAGTCGTCCCTCATCAACGCGTACCTCTTGATTTATAACAACACCATTTCTAACAAGGCGTCTGTATGTCCGACTACCAACGTTAACTCGCCTGTTTGTCAGCGGATTAACAATAACCACGTTCGCTGGGTCGTTAAAAACACCATCTCTAACGAGCAGCTTGTAGACTCGCCCATGAACATTGACTGCTCTATTTGTTAGTGGATTTATAACGGCTGCATTTGTGTAACTAGAGCGAATCACACCAGTTCTAACAAGCTTCTTGTACGTCCGCCCACCAATCTCGACTCGCCTTTTTGTCAGTGGGTTTTCTATGGTGTCACCCATAGCCTCTATATACTTAATACTACACTTATTATTTTTCCTAATCCACTCACTGTAATAATTGTCACACCATCCCAGCTTTGGATACACCACCCCAAACAAATTGTTGTCAAATTTTTGCTTCACCTTTCCGTCTTTAAGGTCTGACACCTTTTCGAGCGTCTCGAATTGTCTTCTATGACACAACCTGATGATGTAGTATCCATATCTGCTGACGTTTCTACCCTTTATCAAATTGTGTGAGTACAACACATTGACAACTTTCAAGAAGTCTTCTTTTATCAACTCGAGGTGCTCAGACTTCACAACGTTCCGTAGTCTCCTCCCCATCCACCAAGACCGCTTGTGAACGCTTTTTGGTCGTGTGAGGAGTCTCGTGTCACTATAACTCTGAGTGTAACCCCATTCGATGTCGCCACACTTTGGACATGCGTACCCACCACAGTCAGTTGTGTTTTTCGCAACGTCACAATCCGAACAGTAATAAAGCTTGAAGGTGTCTCCACATTCAATTTGCGTTTCGTTAGCGATCTCATCAATTGTGTAACCATAGCTCATTTGCTTCATAAGTTTGTCCATCACTTATAGTTAGTAGATATTTTTATCGAACCAATACCCACGCTACTACTCCGCTACCCAAACCCAACACACCAACAAACAATAATTGGTATTCCTTCATTTCCGCACTAGACTGATAGTAGGCCCTAATCCGCAATCTTCGTGGAAGGTGAGTGAACACTCGAATTCCATACTGAATGGTCATTGCGCTTCTAAGCTCCTGTAATGCGTGGTTTGTGTCATTGATGTCAGCATTAGCGTCTGAGAGCCGTTGTCGCAAGCGCTGAATCTGATCTTTTTTAGCGATTTCATTTTCATACCACGCTTCTTTCGATTTTTCTAATTGCTCCAACGCATGGTTGTGTCTTTTCATCTCAGCTTCATAACCTATGTGATTAAACTTCGAAAACAGAAAGCCAGCGCCTGCAAAAGCTATACCGCGTTAAAAATCCCTCCAGTCACAACGCTCACCATTAACTTACGTTGATTTGAATGGATCTGTCGGTATCCACTTTTTCGATTGTAGCCATTTTACTAACAACGTTCCTGCAGCAACAGCCGCAGCAAGTTTCACTGTACCTTTCACAGTCCCTGGTGTTCCTAACGGCTCTCTCAAAGCCTTTTTCGAAACCATACTCACTACCACAGCACCAGTCGTACCAAGAAGCGCGTCGTACAATTCGTTCATAACCTCTTTTCGATCAATCGTAGTCATAACCTCTTTTCGATCAGTCGTAGTCATATACATTGTCATATGTTTTGTTCAAGAATCGAATGTGTCTAGTGTTGGACGTCTGTCTGACGCAGGTGCTGCTGCAGTAGTTGTGGGTGTGTCTTTTTTACTATGAATTGTGTACCATAACGAAACACCAGCAATGACAACACCAAGTGTTCCAACAATGTAACCATAGCTCCACTCACCACCTCGTTCTTCATTGACTATCATTTCGCGCATTTTATTTTCTTTCGCAGCTTTCGATATCTCAGCCAACTTTTTACCAGCAGCAACGCGCTTTGGGTCCTTTACCTTCACACTTTTTACATCAGCCGTGATCTTCATGGTGTCGACAGTCTGTGAGTCTTCAGCCATCTAATACACTATCACATGTTATCTTACTCACAGTTGACCTCACAGGTGTCTCATAGTTGACCTCACAGGTGTCTGTTGACCTCACATGAGGTGTCAGTTGATCTCACAGTTGACCTCACAGGTGTCAGTTGACCTCACAGGTGTGTTAAATTTTAAATAATTGGAACACCGCAAAGTTGCCCAAAGGAAGAAGTCTTCTTCATTGTCTCAAGTCCTCAATTCCCTTATGACGTACGTTGGCTACGGGTGATCCTATTGACTGTGCTCGGTCGCAGCCTGATTTATCCAGTGACGATCGAGTTTCTTGTAACATCCCAATTAGAATCACCAACAACCAGTGGCCAGTAAAAAAGTCACAACTTATTTCAAATAAATACAACCCTGAGAATCTCATTCAAATCAATACACATGAAACGAATGTTCTTGAATCTCCAGGTTCATCAAAGGAAAGCGGGAAAACTAACTCTGGTCTGAAAATAGCACACTTAAACATTCGTTCACTAAGAAATACAGCTCACCTTCTCCAGCTGAGGGATCTTGCCAGTTCAAATAATATCGATGTACTTACAATTTCCGAAACATGGTTGAACTCAACGGTCTCTAATTCTGAAATTAGTATCGACGGTTATAAGTTGTATAGGCTCGATCGTCTTCACAAGAAAGGAGGCGGCGTTTGCGCATACATTCGGAAAGAAATAAAAGTTACGTCATTAAAAGAACTTTCACAGACTTCCGAAACTCATTTCCAACAGCTTTGGATAAATCTCCAAATTAACAAATCCAAATCCCTCTTGTTATGTGTCTCGTATCGTCCTCCTGATTGCCCATTAGCTTGTTTTGAGAACAGTTTCAAACCTAACTACATGCAAGCTCTTTTATTTAGCAAACCGATCGTCATACTCGGTGACCTGAACTTCAATATGCTGAAGGAAAATCGTGAGCAGAAAGCTCTAGCCGATGTTTCTACTGAACTTAACCTTACACAAGTTATTACCATTCCAACGAGGATCACTAACACCAATCAATCACTTATTGACGTTATTCTCACTTCGTCTCCGTCACTCGTAGGCAGTACATATATCAATCGTTTCGGACAATACGTGTAGTGGTGTTCTTAGTACTCCAATCAGCGATCATCTATACCTATTTACGTCATACTGAAATTGAAACGACCTAAGAAACCACCATGTTACATTACCGTACGAAGTTACAAACACTATGACCCCTCGTCATTTATCTCTGACCTTGCTACTAATTCTGATCGACTCCTATCCATTTTCTCAGGAAAACATGTGAAAAAATTAGCAACCTTCAATGATATTCTTCACTCTACTCTTGATATCATGCACGCGCCAGTAAAAACCAAGTTCGCAGCCGACCCTGTCCACACGTCACATCTGAAATAAAGGACCTCATGAGAGATAGAGATAGACTCCATAACCGTTTTCTACAGACCCGCGATATCAATGATTGGAATTGCTATAAAGAGTCTCGTAATACTATCAAAATTACGCTTAAAAATGCCGCCAAAAAACATGTATTTGACGAAGTTCAGAAACATAAGAACAACCCAGGTTCTCTTTGGAAGACAATTAATCAATGTATTCCAGCCAAAGAAAAGGAATCACAAATATACAGTAAAGACTTAATTGATTGTAGAGGATTTCAATCAATTTTTTACTTCTGTAGGAAGGAACACGGCCGTAGCAGCAACACGTTTAGCTAAGGATAATAACATCGAGCTATTTAGTCCTCTTTCTACTACTATTCAACACCCGGCAGACGAATTGTTTAACTTCAAGCCAGTTACCTGTACCGAGGTTCAACGTATTATATTTTCCATGCCCTCAAACAAGTCTCCAGGTCCAGACAAGATAAGTCCACGCATTATTAAAAAGAAATTGTACCAACACGCATTGGGAGATGGGTTGAAAGTAACTAGAAAAACAGTGATAGAGTGGTTGACGATACAGGACACTTACACTAGGTACAAACCCATTGTGAGAAGACATAAGTTCCGCGCGACCTTTGTTGATTACCTTGGTGAAGAACTTCAAATGGACTTAGTGGACATGAGTAAGTATTCAAAACAGAACAAAGGGTATTATTGGATATTAACAGGTATTTAGAAAGTTGTTGAATGACTTTAAAGATCGGTTTGGAACCGCGCCCAAGCTAGCTCAATTTGATGATGGACTTGAGTTCTACAACGTTGGGGTGAAAAGTTTGTTGAAAGAACGTGGCGTTGAATATTTCAGCACTAAGAGTGACAAGAAGGCTGCTGTTGTTGAGCGTTTTAATAGAAGTCTCAAGAGCATTATGTGGAAGTACTTTTATGCCCGTGGGACGTATAAATGGATTGACGCTCTTGATCAGTTTGTGGACAATTACAATAGCAATGTGAATCGAAGCATTATGATGAAGCCAAAGGATGTCAATAAGTCGAATGAAAGTGAGGTGTGGACCACTTTGTTTGGTCATCAATTCGCAGACAACCCATTGCCGAATTTCAAGGTTGGTGAATCAGTAAGAATTAGTAAGTACAAGAGTATATTCACAAAGGGTTATGAAGCTAACTTCACTGAAGAGCTGTTCAAAGTGGTGAAGGTTATTCGTGGTGATCCGAATGTGTATGAAATTGAGGACCACACTGGAGAACAGATCATTGGGAAATTTTATGAACAGGAACTATCGCTGGTTAATAAGAGACACGATGATGATGATGACGTGTACAGAGTCGAAAAGATCCTGAAAAGAAAGAAAGTCAGAGGAGAGAAGATGGCGTTGGTTAAATGGTCAGGTTACGAAAGCAAATATAATTCATGGATACCAGAAAGCGATATTCAAAATGTGAGTTAATGTAATATGGCTGAAGGAGGCGGGGAAGACTTTGAGGGCTACTGTATGAGATGAAAAACTTCAATGAGCTCAGTGACGTCACTGATGAGCAATAAGAGGAGGAGCTCACCGTGACTGATGAGTGGCTCCTTGATAAAGTCGTGGAGTACAGTATGAATAAGATGCCGAAAGACGTTCGTGTTAATTATGACAACAGTCTTGACTACGCGAAAAAGATAAGAAGTGAGCTAACTAGAAGGCGAGGTGGGCAAAAAGAGACGTCATTTATTGACACTGACGACGATGAAACGGTGACAATAAGGGGAACTAGCACAGAAGTCCCACCAGTGGAGTTTGTCGAGATGGGGTTATATAGCTTTTGAAGAGGAGGAAGAAATTAGGAGAAGACTGGGTGAACTAAGAGCATTCAACAAAGAGTTAACAAAAAATGATGTAAAAAGAATCGAGCTAATAGATAAGAAAATACGTAAACTGTATAAAAAAGGACTCGGTCGCGACGACGCGTCAAGGGATGTAGTCAACAGGTCACAGGTGACGGACTCAGGGTCTATTCTTTTCAAACCGATAAACAAAGATGGTGAGTATGGGGAACCCAAACTAATTCTAAAACCTGGGAGAAATGGTTTGATCTACAGTAAAGATAACAATAGTAAAAAGGCGATTGAGCAGTTCAAACAGTTAGTCGATCAAATCCCCGAGAGCGTAGAAACAACAGTTGTCACAACAGAAGCAATCTCAGATGACTTCCCAGTAATTGAAACAAGAGTGGACTATGGCGACATACCTGGGCTATCATCAGACGAAAACCGCGAACTGAATGGTGTGCTTAATCCAAGCGATGGCGTGTTGCGTGAATCAAGAGTAGGTGATGATGGTGCACTGCAAGTACAGGCAGACCATTTTCGAGAAACGATAGAACGCACAAACGAAAGAATAGCAGAGCTTGATAGAGAAGACCTCACGATCACGGAGAACGAAGAGTATATTGATCTATACGAGAGAGTGGTTGGACTTAGACAGGCGAGGGGTAGAACCCTAGGACAGCGTGAGCTTGAAGAAGTTAGAGAACAACAAGAAGTCGACATTGACAGATTTCAGAAATTCAAGAAGTGGGCTAAAGAAAATATGGTTGGGTTGAGCGCTGTAGCAATTTCAACGGCTGGATTAATAACAACTATTATCATCGCTGGGAGGTCCGCTGCTGTGAAAGGCGCTAGGGCCGCAAAATCATTCGCACAGGCTGTTAAGAACGCGGCAGTGAAGATGGGTCCATTGGCTGTTGGATTGGCTGACTTAATTTACAACGCGTTGGCATTAGGTTCAAATGGTCTTGCTTGGTTGGCTCAAAATCTGTGGGTATACTCGCGGTGATATTCGCGTGGTTTGCGTATGATTATTATAAACTAAAACGATAGTAACGAAATATATGTAAAGTATATATATATATATGAACGTCACGTCAGCAGAGTTGACTGTTGAGTCCTGGTTTCAGACGAGCAACTATGGGTGTCACTATAAAAGGGACAAGAACGCAGCATGTGATCACGTTGAACCCTAATAAGATCAGCCCTGGTGAGGAACTTTACATTGACGTACCGAAGCTCAAGGTTAGTAGCTGTTTGGTGCCTGGATCGTTGGGTTTGGTGTTCGACTTTAAGAATGCAAACGACAAAAGTTGGTTCTTGAACAATGTGAGCAAGTTACTTTGTGAGAAGCTCATTGTGAGACTAGCTGGGGAAACTGTGTATGACAACACTGGGGAAAATTATATACTGGTGTTTATCGCGACCTTTGGGAAAGCGTTAGTAAGCGATACCAAATGATTGACTATGGTGTTGGTCCTGAGAACTTGAGAAAGTTAATCTCTAAGGACGACAGTGGTGCGACAAGTGGAAACGCTGCTAAGGTTAGTGACGCGTTAATGTTTAGTGTGATTGGAACGAAACAGCGGATTAAGCTTGGTAAAATCATGGACGACCACGGGTTGTATGCTCCTTTCAGTATGAACAACAACTTGCAATACGTGCACGTATGATCACACTCCCCAAAGCTACAGACATCATGGTGGCTCAATCTAATGAGGCTGTAGGTGGATATACTCTGGAGAACCTTGAACTTGAGTATGAAACGATTGACAATCAGGAGCTCTCTGATGAAATAACGTCGGGTTATGCAAGTGGTCGTAGTTTGTCATACGAACACGTCACGTTGATGGAGACCACTGAGTGGGACAAAGGCACAACCATTGTGAACGAGAACATTAATCTACCGAGAAAAAGCATGAAGGCAATTGTGTTGTTATTCACGAATAAGACACGAACAGACAGCGAGGAGTTTCTTTACCCAAACATTGAAAGTGTTAGAGTCACAATTGAGGGTGTGCCAAATAGCGTGTATTCACAAGGCATTCCAAAGTCGAAGTTCTATGCAGAGGCAAAACGACTGTTTGGGTTGGGTGAAGAACACGCTCTTCATGACCATACAGAAGTTCTACAAAAGCGGCTTTGCGTTGGTCGTTGACTTGAGAAGCGCTCAAGATAACCACAACGTTGCCACTGGTAAGAAAATCGTGAACACGCAATCTGGTGTGCTTCTTGAAATCACTAAGAAAGCGACGACTGCGAACGTTATGTGCAGGGTGTTTGTGATGAGTGATGGGTTGGTCAACTTCATGAACAATGGCCTACAATCAATCCAATATTAAATCAAGCGCAATTTAATGGAAACTCCGTTTAATATGCTAATTGTTGGGATGACAGCTTGTGGTAAGACACACTATTTGCTCAACACATTGGAATCTGAGTATCGCAGTAAGTTTGACTACATCGTGTTGATTTGTCCTACTTTCGAGTGGAATAAAGCGTATCAAGATTGGAAATATGTACGTGACCCTGATGTGCTAGCGATAGACTGTGCACAAGACAATGTTGACGCTGTTCTCAAATGTGTAACAAACACTTATAAAGGCACTAACACTTTGATTGTATTGGACGATTGTGCAAGTGGACAGGACGTCAAGAGCAGGACTAGTCAATTGGTCAACTTGGCTTTTAGTGCGCGACATTTTGGGTTGAGCGTTATTGTCATCACACAACAACTGACGTCAATCGCAAAACCATATAGAGAAAACATTAGTAAGCTCATTTGTTTTTACTGTCCGAGCAAGAGTGATATGAAGGTTGTTATTGACGACTACCTTGGACACACTAGCAAAGAAGAAGTGTCAACAATTGTGACCGCACTGAAAAATCATAAGTACGCTAGACTTGAGATCTTGTTGAGACATCCATACAGTTATGAAATTGTTGTTCCGCAATAAAATATGGGTATAAGTAATAACGTGATGGTGAAACGCAAAAGTGAAGAAAACCCCACGATTGAGAAATTAGTCGAGGACACTCAAACCGCTGGTACTTCGACTGTAGAAGACGACGTTGACGTTAAGAGAGCTGAACTAATAAGACTGTCTGGTGACGGTATGATAAGCCAATCTGAAGCGTACATTAAAAAAGCTATTGCAAAGGCTATCGACAAGATGTGGCATCAATATGAGTTGTAAAGAATGGAAATAGCAAACGCTTTTCTCACTGACTTGTTAATCAGTAAGTTCGCTAACTTACTAGGTGGGTTGAACGCTATTGAGAACCCTGACGAGCTATGTGACGAGCTACAAAAAGACTCGTTACTAAAGAAAGACGTCGTCACAACGTCGAGACATCTGTATGATTGTCACTTCAAGAAAGACACGGCAGACGACGTTGAGAGTAGTGAAGGAGGGACCAACGCTAACAGTAACAATGTCTGAACTCATCCAAACTCACATATTAGCAGGTGGCTACTCGTGGTTTCATAACAAACGTCGGCTTGTGAAGACAGCGATTTCGCGCCAGACCTCTTATCACTCCACCACTTCAGATGATTGGTTATATGCTAATTTATCACGCGTGAGACACTTTTCCGAACATATGTGTGATATTTCAAAGGAACTCCACATCTTCGAAAGCGCGGAAAACAAATCCACAACACACGCTCAAATTTAATTTGCTTAGCAGGTGACCACTATGTGTGGAGCGCTTGATTGGGCACATCTTTTGTTTTGCATAAACGGAAAGAAAACACATAAAAAGACCTGCTATTAATTCGCAGACACACGCATGAAATTTATTTAACATCGATCCACTAGACTCACAATCTAGTGGTTTTTCTTCGCTGAAATTTACTCGACATTGCCACTAGACTCACAATCTAGTGGGTATTTTCGCGCGTGAATTGAAACAACGGTAGAGTAGAGAAGGTGGGGATGTCGGCTCAATTGATGTCAACGGCCATGCGCTATAGTTACGAAGCAACACTAGATTTTCGCTAAATCGCGATTTGGCAAGAATTTGGCACTGTTTTGGAACTCTCGCGTGTGGCTGACATCAATTGAGCCCGAACCCCCATCTGCTATACTACTTAGAAATTCTCGGAGTTTGGTGAGGGAGTTCAGTTGGGTTGTGGAAAATAGCGAATGGCTTGAACTTTGGTGTCGAGGGGTTGAATGCCCTGGGTGGTGACGGTGTGTCCTGCAAGGAATTCGAGGATTTCCACACCGAAAACGGATTTTCCAGGGTTGATAGTAACACCGTACTGTTGGAAGCGTTGGAAGAGTTGTTGAAGGTGTTGGGCGTGTTCGTTGGGGGTGGTGAGACGAACGGTAGGCCACGTGACTTCGTCGATGAAGCGTTGGAAGGTCTGTTTTGCGAATGGGAGTGATGATAGCGGTCTTGCATATGTCGTCGGCTGCCATGGGGATTTGGTGGTACGCACGGACGAGGTCGACCTTAGAGAAGATGGTGGCAACATGGAGGGTGGCAGAAAAATATTGGATGTGAGGTATTGGGTATCGGTCTGGGACAGTGACTTGATTAAGTGCACGGTAGTCACAACAGGGACGCCAATCGCCAGGCTGACTTCTTTGGGACCATATGCAGTTGCGAGGACCAATTGCTACGGACAATTGGACGGACAATACCTAAATTCAACATATGCTGGAACTCGTCTTTAGCGATTTTGAGGCGCTCGGGTGGCAGACGGCGGGGTCGGGCTGAAGTGGGCGGACCACGTATGGGTGACGATGTGCAGAGTTGCAAAAAAGCTGCGGGTATGCGGGTAGTTAGGAAGGTTTTGAAGTGAAAACAACGAGTAAAAAACGTGTTGAAAAAAAGCGCAGTGAGTAGCAGTCAGCACCATTTATAGTACTGTAGGAGTATGGCAAAGGTAATTATCAAGCTACTTATGAATGTCATGAAAGCCAAAATTTTGAGGAAGCTATATTTTGAGGAAGGTTGTGAAAATTTTAAATCCTCCCCGAAGGAAGGATGAACACTTTTTGCAACTCTGACGATGTGGTGAGTGACATTGTGTTTGACTAGAGCATCCTTCGTGGTCGGTTGAGTGATATCAGGGAAAGCACTGAGAATAGCAGCAAACTGGGACGCGGGAAAAGGAGCGTAGACGGGGGAAGAGGAGGCGTGGAAGTTGCGATGACGTTGATACTGAGTTGAGTGGCGGCATCTAGGAGGCAATGGTGGCTTAAGTCGACTAAAAAGTTGAAATGGCGGAGAAAACCAGCACCGATAATGGCATGTTGAAGATCCATGGACACGACCGACGAAGACCGATATTGAGGATTAACGATCGGGTGCCGTAGGTAGGAATTGTTGACGAAATCGCAGCCTAGAGATCGTAACCTTGACGGTGTTTGAGGTCGGCAGGAGTTGACGGAACGACGCTGACTTAGGCGCCAGTGTTAATAAGGAGTCGTTGCTTGGTGTGCTAGTCACTGATGTCATAGAAAAGGCGGCTTGGGTGTGAAACGCCAGGGGAATGCGTCGCCTCTATCCTCTGGCGGGACCGTTTCCCGACGGCTGGGGAGAGGTAGAAAGAACATGGTTGTTGGCATTTCTTGGCGGACTAGCCAAATTTAGAGTGGTACCAGCATACGGTGTGGTTGTCGGGAGAATGTGATCGGTCGCGAGCGGAACTGTGTTGGCTACGACTGCTGTTGGCGACCACGATGGCGGGATCCGTCAAGTTGAAGTTGTGAGACAGTGGTGGTGAGCAAATTGACAATTTCGCGACGCTCCTGGAGTTCGGTAGATGGCGCTGGAGACAGATTTATTGCGGCCAAGGTGGGTAGAGGGGTTTGGGTTGCTGAAATCTCCAAGATTTTGTCAGCCAGTCGAGCCAGAGCTGCGGTGTCCAAGTCGTCCTTAGTCGATGCCAAGATGAGTTGCGCGTTGGTAGGGAGACGGTGAAGGAACAGTTGTTTCATGATGGACGGCGAGTTGACTGTCACCCAAGAGTTATTGCATTCGCCGGTTCCTCGGCGGTGAGCAACTGGTGAAGTCGTTTCTGTTCTGATTCTGACGTTCTCTTGACTATGGCAGGTTTCAATGTTTGATAAGATGTGTCAATTGGTGGGTTAAGCAATATGTCACGGACCTCTTGTGCGACTTCAGGTTGGAGGGAACCAACGACATACGCGAATTTGGTAACTTCAGCAGTGATTCCTCTGATTGTAAATTGCACCTCTACTTGCGTGAACCACAACGCCTGGTCGTTGGGCCAATAGCGCGGTAATTTTATACTAACGGCGTACGTCATAGGTTGCGGCCGGTTGGTCTTGTGCGGGTGTTGAATCTGTAATATTTCTCGTCGGTTCCCATTTGGCGTCAACGTAGGCGATGCTAGTACACCAAAAGATACACAAACGCCAATAATTCAAATTAACTTTATTGATAGAGAACTTTATTGAGAGTGATCGCGAGGAGAGCAACTGTCTAACTAAGAGAATTATCTGCTTATTTATTATGAGTGGAGGAATTAGTCGTAATACAGAATAACACTGTTTATGCCCATCTACGGGCGCTTGTAGCCTTCGTACAGACGCTTGTATTTCCAGTGCTCAATGAATCCGTGTAAGGGCTAGAAGCTAATTAAAAATAACATGATATAATACAAAAATAGATACGATATGATTAGGGATTAGTCAAAGCTATATATAGTTGATAAGTGGTATTTAATTATTTCCTAATTGGATTTCGGATACTATTTATAAATGCACGCAGACTGAATACTAGTGTAAAATAGTCCTTCTTTATGTCTTTATATGCATAGGCATAGGCGTACCAGGCGAGGGGTGGCAGGGGGTGCAATTGCCCCCTAACGTTTTAAAAATGAAAATTTCGGGCACTTTTTGAGGGTTGACATTGGGGCGAGCTTTAGTACAAAGGTTTGAAAAATAACCCTAACCCAAAATCAAACCATTATAGTAACCCTAATATTAACCCTTGTACAACCCTCGTACTAACCCTCACCCTTGTACAACCCTCGTACTAACCCTCACCCTTGTACAACCCTCGTACTAACCCTCACCCTTGTACAACCCTCGCACTTACCCTCACCCTTGTACAACCCTCGCACTTACCCTCACCCTTGTACAACCCTCGTACTTACCCTCACCCTTGTACAACCCTCGTACTTACCCTCACCCTTGTACAACCCTCGTACTCACCCTCACCCTTGTACAACCCTCGCACTTACCCTCACCCTTGTACAACCCTCGTACTTACCCTCACCCTTGTACAACCCTCGTACTTACCCTCACCCTTGTACAACCCTCGTACTAACCCTCACCCTTGTACAACCCTCGTACTTACCCTCACCCTTGTACAACCCTCGTACTAACCCTCACCCTTGTACAACCCTCGTACTTACCCTCACCCTTGTACATCGTACTCACCCTCACCCTTGTACAACCCTCGTACTTACCCTCACCCTTGTACAACCCTTGTACAACCCTCGTACTTACCCTCACCCTTGTACAACCCTCGTACTAACCCTCACCCTTGTACAACCCTCGTACTCACCCTCACCCTTGTACAACCCTCGTACTCACCCTCACCCTTGTACAACCCTCGTACTTACCCTCACCCTTGTACAACCCTCGTACTCACCCTCACCCTTGTACAACCCTCGTACTCACCCTCACCCTTGTACAATCCTCGTACTCACCCTCACCCTTGTACAACCCTCGTACTTACCCTCACCCTTGTACAACCCTTGTACAACCCTCGTACTTACCCTCACCCTTGTACAACCCTCGTACTAACCCTCACCCTTGTACAACCCTCGTACTCACCCTCACCCTTGTACAACCCTCGTACTCACCCTCACCCTTGTACAACCCTCGTACTTACCCTCACCCTTGTACAACCCTCGTACTCACCCTCACCCTTGTACAACCCTCGTACTCACCCTCACCCTTGTACAATCCTCGTACTCACCCTCACCCTTGTACAACCCTCGTACTTACCCTCACCCTTGTACAACCCTCGTACTATCCCTCACCCTTGTACAACCCTCGTACTAACCCTCACCATTGTACAACCCTCGTACTTACCCTCACCCTTGTACAACCCTCGTACTCACCCTCACCCTTGTACAACCCTCGTACTCACCCTCACCCTTGTACAACCCTCGTACTCACCCTCACCCTTGTACAACCCTCGTACTTACCCTCACCCTTGTACAACCCTCGTACTCACCCTCACCCTTGTACAACCCTCGTACTCACCCTCACCCTTGTACAACCCTCGTACTTACCCTCACCCTTGTACAACCCTCGTACTCACCCTCACCCTTGTACAACCCTCGTACTAACCCTCACCCTTGTACAACCCTCGTACTCACCCTCACCCTTGTACAACCCTCGTACTAACCCTCACCCTTGTACAACCCTCGTACTTACCCTCACCCTTGTACAACCCTCGTACTTACCCTCACCCTTGTACAACCCTCGTACTAACCCTCACCCTTGTACAACCCTCGTACTCACCCTCACCCTTGTACAACCCTCGTACTCACCCTCACCCTTGTACAACCCTCGTACTTACCCTCACCCTTGTACAACCCTTGTACAACCCTCGTACTTACCCTCACCCTTGTACAACCCTCGTACTAACCCTCACCCTTGTACAATCCTCGTACTCACCCTCACCCTTGTACAACCCTCGTACTTACCCTCACCCTTGTACAACCCTCGTACTAACCCTCACCCTTGTACAACCCTCGTACTAACCCTCACCCTTGTACAACCCTCGTACTTACCCTCACCCTTGTACAACCCTCGTACTTACCCTCACCCTTGTACAACCCTCGTACTCACCCTCACCCTTGTACAACCCTCGTACTCACCCTCACCCTTGTACAACCCTCGTACTCACCCTCACCCTTGTACAACCCTCGTACTCACCCTCACCCTTGTACAACCCTCGTACTCACCCTCACCCTTGTACAACCCTCGTACTTACCCTCACCCTTGTACAACCCTCGTACTCACCCTCACCCTTGTACAACCCTCGTACTTACCCTCACCCTTGTACAACCCTCGTACTAACCCTCACCCTTGTACAACCCTCGTACTCACCCTTGTACAACCCTCGTACTCAACCTCACCCTTGTACAACCCTCGTACTCACCCTCACCCTTGTACAACCCTCGTACTTACCCTCACCCTTGTACAACCCTCGTACTAACCCTCACCCTTGTACAACCCTCGTACTTACCCTCACCCTTGTACAACCCTCGTACTCACCCTCACCCTTGTACAACCCTCGTACTTACCCTCACCCTTGTACAACCCTCGTACTCACCCTCACCCTTGTACAACCCTCGTACTAACCCTCACCCTTGTACAACCCTCGTACTCACCCTCACCCTTGTACAACCCTCGTACTAACCCTCACCCTTGTACAACCCTCGTACTTACCCTCACCCTTGTACAACCCTCGTACTCACCCTCACCCTTGTACAACCCTCGTACTCACCCTCACCCTTGTACAACCCTTGTACAACCCTCGTACTAACCCTCACCCTTGTACAACCCTCGTACTTACCCTCACCCTTGTACAACCCTCGTACTCACCCTCACCCTTGTACAACCCTCGTACTCACCCTCACCCTTGTACAACCCTCGTACTCGCCCTCACCCTTGTACAACCCTCGTACTCACCCTCACCCTTGTACCACCCTCGTACTCACCCTCACCCTTGTACAACCCTCGTACTCACCCTCACCCTTGTACAACCCTCGTACTTACCCTCACCCTTGTACAACCCTCGTACTAACCCTCACCCTTGTACAACCCTCGTACTCACCCTCACCCTTGTACAACCCTCGTACTCACCCTCACCCTTGTACAACCCTCGTACTCACCCTCACCCTTGTACAACCCTCGTACTTACCCTCACCCTTGTACAACCCTCGTACTCACCCTCACCCTTGTACAACCCTCGTACTTACCCTCACCCTTGTACAACCCTCGCACTTACCCTCACCCTTGTACAACCCTCGTACTAACCCTCACCCTTGTACAACCCTCGCACTTACCCTCACCCTTGTACTAACCCTCGTACTTACCCTCACCCTTGTACAACCCTCGCACTTACCCTCACCCTCGTACTAACCCTCGTACTAACCCTCACCCTTGTACAACCCTCGCACTTACCCTCACCCTCGTACTAACCCTCACCCTTGTACAACCCTCGTACTTACCCTCACCCTTGTACAACCCTCGTACTAACCCTCACCCTTGTACAACCCTCGCACTTACCCTCACCCTTGTACAACCCTCGTACTAACCCTCACCCTTGTACAACCCTCGCACTTACCCTCACCCTTGTACAACTCTCGTACTAACCCTCACCCTTGTACAACCCTCGCACTTACCCTCACCCTTGTACTAACCCTCGTACTAACCCTCACCCTTGTACAACCCTCGCACTTACCCTCACCCTCGTACTAACCCTCACCCTTGTACAACCCTCGTACTAACCCTCACCCTTGTACAACCCTCGCACTTACCCTCACCCTTGTACAACCCTCGTACTTACCCTCACCCTTGTACAACCCTCGTACTCACCCTCACCCTTGTACAACCCTCGTACTAACCCTCACCCTTGTACAACCCTCGTACTTACCCTCACCCTTGTACAACCCTCGTACTTACCCTCACCCTTGTACAACCCTCGTACTTACCCTCACCCTTGTACAACCCTCGTACTTACCCTCACCCTTGTACAACCCTCGTACTTACCCTCACCCTTGTACAACCCTCGTACTAACCCTCACCCTTGTACAACCCTCGCACTTACCCTCACCCTTGTACAACCCTCGTACTAATTAACCCTCACCCTTGTACAACCCTCGCACTTACCCTCACCCTTGTACAACCCTCGTACTAACCCTCACCCTTGTACAACCCTCGCACTTACCCTCACCCTTGTACAACCCTCGTACTAACCCTCACCCTTGTACAACCCTCGTACTAACCCTCACCCTTGTACAACCCTCGTACTTACCCTCACCCTTGTACAACCCTCGTACTAACCCTCACCCTTGTACAACCCTCGCACTTACCCTCACCCTTGTACAACCCTCGCACTTACCCTCACCCTTGTACAACCCTCGCACTTACCCTCACCCTTGTACAACCCTCGTACTAACCCTCACCCTTGTACAACCCTCGCACTTACCCTCACCCTTGTACAACCCTCGTACTAACCCTCACCCTTGTACAACCCTCGTACTAACCCTCACCCTTGTACAACCCTCGTACTAACCTCACCCTGGTCCCTTGTACAACCCTTGTACTAACCTTCACCCTAATATTAACCCTTGTACAACCCTCGTACTT
Source organism: Chrysogorgia sp. JL179-B06 (assembly GCA_035772405.1). NCBI lineage: Eukaryota > Metazoa > Cnidaria > Anthozoa > Scleralcyonacea > Chrysogorgiidae > Chrysogorgia > Chrysogorgia sp. JL179-B06. The sequence continues at coordinate 385,007 of JAYKKM010000183.1, read as the reverse complement.
ACCCAGTGGCGTAACTAGGAATTTTTAGCGGGGGGCAAGCATTAAAATTTCCCGACAAGTGGGCGTGGTCATGACGTCATGTGGGTGTGGTCCGTAGGAAAATGCCATATTTTTATTTACTAATTTATTTAACATTAAATCATTTCTACTCATGTGTTATATATATAAATTCATCTTAATTGGTCTTAAATTATGCAGTCTTTGCATGTCTTTCCGCACTATATTTTGCAATAAAAAAACTATAAACGGTTAGAAGTCAATATTGGTACTATTCTGATCTGGTTGATAAGCCAAAAATATGTACAATTACTACAATGTGAAAAGTTCAACATACAGTTGAGATTACTTTATAGATTAAAGATTTTCCTTGTTTTTGGATTTTAAAATGGCTTTTGGAGATCCCTTACAGCAATGGATGAGACATGCTCGCGATTTATAGCGATGCATTCGAGATTAGAAAGACAGTCTTCTGTCATTGCCCCGTAAATAAGTTTTGACTCACTTAAGGCAACTGAATTCCCTCTCATCGTGAGCTGAGAAACAGGCAAAGTTAGAGCAACTCTGAGTAATGTGGTAATGTTTTCGAATTGAGCTGTGAGCTTTTGTTTTCCCAAAAAAATCAGACGATCTTCGATATCCCTTGGAACAGCTTCGTTATCTTCAAATTCCCAGGCGTTGAGAAGGGCGTGCATGTTCTGGTACTCTTTTATCACGTCATCATCACTGGAAAGATCTTCTGAATAAAAGTGGCACAAAGTTTTAAGCTTGGAAATTGGCGACACGCCGAGCGGAAGTATTCTGACAGAATGAGTTCCGGTAACGGCCTATCGCGATGTTTTGCCAAGATTATCATACGCAATGTCGCTAAAATTTATATGATTATTTTTATTATTTATATTATTTTCAATGATTTATCTCGAAAGTCCGCATGGAAATTTCCGACAGGGAATCAGAATTTTCCGACAAATGGCCATCTAAACGTTGTGTGGGGGAGCGACCGCCACCCCCCAGGGGCGAAACTTAAGGGGGTGTAGGGGAGTGTGACACCCCCCAAAAATACTAAAAACACCAATTGGCAGGGCAAACAGAGATCTTGCAGGGCAGCGCAGTCGGAGGCTAAGAGAGAAGCTACTTAAGGTAATCTACTTATATGGGCTGCATCTACACTTTTAGACAGCTAGCCTTACAAACGGGTGTAGCCTGAATACGTATTAGCCAACCCCAGAGCCTGCGTTTCTTTTAGCCTGCGCAGCAGGTTAGAATTAGATGAAAAAGTTTGCTCGAATTGCTGCAAATTGTCTTTACGAGATTCTAAATTTCAAAATTTTCCGGGGGAGAACCCCCGCACCCCCCTAAAAACGCGGACACTGATACGCCTCTGCTTCCAGAAAAATAATGCATGACGATTATACTTTTATCAGTTTATGCACGATCAATGATCAATTCTGTATGTTATACGAATTAACTAAAGTGAACTTAGTCCGCGCACGCAGCGCTTGTGCAGCTGTTCATGCGTACTGTGCTTTGGAAACCTGAGACGCATGTGCTGTAGTTGTGTCATCCTCGTTGGAGACAGCTGAATGCCTACTCTCGTGGTCTTGCTATAAATTAATATCTATTTTTAACTGTATGTATTGCCAGTTTGCCATCACAAACCAGACTGACAATAGGAATTTAGTTCAAATGCATTTAGATTGAGGCACGCTTTCATCAGTATACGTTTCGGTAAATTTTACCTACGGAGCTGCAGGGCACCAAAGATTCTAGCAGGGCAATTTTACGGTACACCCCCCCAGCGAAAAAGGTCTAGTTTCGCCCCTGCCCCCTATAGTTACGCCTACTTACCCTCACCCTTGTACAACCCTTGTACTAACCTTCTCAAACTCATTAATAATTCATGAGCAAATTATTCAATCAGATCTTCTAAATTGAACCACGTGATGACACTAGAAATTCCAGTAAAGTACTGGGCAGAGGACAAGAAATAATATTTCCAGTCCGGTGCTGCGAATATGACGTCAAGAACTAATAGGGATTACATTTATCATTAATAATCCACTTAGGGATTACACTTAGGGATCACACTAATTGTTTTGAGAAGTCATTCAAAGGCCGAGAAAGAGGACTAGACCGGGTTTTCAAGTACTCGGATTTGTTCCAGTCCTCGTGTTCGCCTCGGACTGGAACAAATCCTCGTACTTGAAAACCCGGTCTAGTCCTCTTTCTCGGCCTTTAAATATTACTTCACCCTAATATCAACCCTCGTACTAACCTTCGCCTTCATATTAACCCTTGTACAACCCTCGTACTAACCTTCATATTAACCCTTGTACAACCCTCGTACTAACTCTGGAACAACTAAAGTAGTTTTCTTTCCGCGTAAACCTTATTTTAATGTATACTTTCTAGCGATCATCTTAAAATTATACTAAATCACATACGATAGATGACGTATTCCCCTATTTCGGTGAGGAAGCCGCTTAGAAATCTAGTCACATATAAAGTTGCGCCTGCCACACTGCATCCAATGATCGACAGTCGACACCCAATAGCTCCCATAAACACAGTATTTTGAGGCAATGAAATGGGATGTCGGCGTGTAATCATGGCAAACCAGCCAGATATGCCACTGCGGCATAGGCATCTTTGGAGGCGTCTGCAAAGACATGCAACTGTGTCTGAATCATTGATTGTCTGGCAGACGCAGGCAGTTCGTTGATCTAAGCCTTACATTTTGCATCCAGATAATCTGGTAAGGTGTCATATCATGCTTTGGGGGTGTTTTAATAGCCGTTGTGTGGGTTCTTTATGGATGTTGGAGTATTTGGGGGTGTTTTGGGTGTGCTTTGGGGGGTGTTGGAGTATTTTGAGAGTGTTGGGGAGTGTGTTTGTGGATGCTTAGCGGATCGGGTGTTGTGGGACGTTTTTGGGGTGCTTTAGGAGGTGCTTTAGTGGTGCTTGGGTGTGTTTGGCGAGTGTGTTTTGGGTGATCAGATTTAAGTATCCTATAAATTAAAATATTTCAGAAAATAGGTTCATTTCGTGTTCAGACGCGACTGTGTGAACATGTCTAATCATGCGGAAAGACTTAACAAGAAATGAACACCTTCGCTGCCATATGAATGATGTTTATGGTAAAAATATATCCTCTCAACCAATCTCTACTAAATAGCATAAATCATTTCATTCTAAAGTTACCAACTTTTCTGTGATGCTGGTACGTATGACAGAAGTCAGCCGGATATGGCTTCCTATGATAGAAGACTACTACGGTGCAAAGCATAAAATAAACAATACTGTCCACATACACGATCGAGACCACGGTGTCTGCTCGTTCCATGCAGTAAACGGTTTGGAAGTTTCTGTGGTAAAATTCTGGACGATTATCCATAAGAGTATAAGAATACTCCTTTTCCATTCATAGTGATGTAAACTGCTACCCAATGTGTACCAGGTTCATTGCTGGAATCCACGTTCATAATAAAGCCTCTAGGTCTTCTGTATTTGACTTGGTAAACGGTCCGAAGGTAAAACATCTGTAAACACAGATTTGGCATAACGGTCACTTTTCAGGACACGAAGAAGTTGATGGGTGTTCATCTTAGCTCCTAATGTCACTTAGCACGCGTACGGTTGACGTCAATCTCTATAAGATTTAAAAACTGTCCCAACTTTGTCAACCCTTTGGATGTTCTAGAGCAATAATGCTTATAGACCTTTACTACTTTGATGAGGAGATTCCAATCACCACCCAGTGTGAGATGATCTCTCAAAAGTCGCCAATCTGGTACGGAAAGTCTTATAATGTTGGATATGTCGGTCCCACCCTTACTTAGACGAAACATTACCCTTCTCATGGTTTGTCTTTTTTTCATCATCTGTATAAAGCTACTGATCAACCCAACCAGTGTGTACGGATCCTGCTCCTAGATTTCAGTAAAGCCTAGGTATAAATAAAGCCTTGATAGGATAGACCATCATATCCTTATAAAGAAAATGGAAGAAATGGTCATCGATCCCATTTTGATTGCGTGGGTGAGAAATTTTCTTACTGGTAGGAAACAGCGAGTAAAGATAGGAAAATTATTTTCTAGCTTCGAACCTGTGAATGGTGGTGTTCCTCAAGGCACTGTCCTAGGTCCGATTGTATTTATGATGATTAATGATTTGTTGGAGGAATGGGAAGACAGATGGAAATATGTCGATGATTCGTCCCTTTCAGAAACTATTATTAGAAACCAAGAATCAACTCTGCAGACTACTTTAGAAGGGATTAAACAGTGGTGTGCAAGAAATAATATGTGTCTAAATCATCGTAAATGTAAAGAAATCCTCATTTGCTTTTGGAAAACCAATCCAAATTACTCTCCGATGGCTGTCGACGAACAGCCCGTTGAATTGGTAAAGTCTGCAAAACTTATTGGTGTAATTTTCAGAGACGACCTAAAGCGGAACGGTCATGTGTCTTATATTGTGAAAAAGTCTTCGAAACGTCTTTATATGCTTAGACTCCTTAAACGAGCCCATGCGGATATAAAAACACTGATTACAGTGTACGTTACATGCGTAAGACCAATTTTGGAGTATCGCCCAAGTTTGGCACTATAACATCTGACGATATTGAAAGGATCCAGTCAAGAGCTTTGAAAATAATCAACTCATCACTATCTTATATATTAACGATGCTTTGACAGTGTTTAATATTCCAACTTTATCTTCAAGGCGTGAACTTCTATGTTCGACCTTTTTTAGGAATAAGGTTCTTCCACAATCTAGTCCTCTTTCCGAAAAGTCTAGTAATAAGCTCGTTCCAATTAAATGCAGGACAAATCGTTTTAGAAATTCGTTTATTCCGTCTTCTGTAATGCAATATAATGAACATTCAAATTTATTGTAATTTCTCCTAGTTAGCTGTCAAACATTTGTAAATATTCTAACTTTTATTCGTTATATTTATCTATTTTTAATCAAATTAACTCTGTAATTTTTAACCTTTCTAAATACCGTGTAAATGATAGATGTATTTCAACCTTCATGGTTGCAAAATCTATAATTTTTAAATAAATTCAAATTCAAATTCAAAGTACACGTGGAAACTCATGAGACTCGTGATCTGTCTTGGGATATAACTAGATGGTGTTATGTTTTGGAGAGGTACCCCAGATCTATGTGGCAATGTACATAGCAGCGATCGCTTGGTAGTAGCTCTTTGCTCGTGTCCAAACTGTGTTTACCTCGTCACCATCTGGTCCGTCCTGGTAGTATAACTTTGTGTCGATCACTATTCTTGGTAGGTTATAATAATAATAATAATAAATGACTTTATTTCATGAGGGTAACACTTGACAGTAATAAAACTGATAAATTCGTGGCCCTCGACTAACTAAATACATTTTACAGCAGAAATTATCTAAACTATAATACAGTTAATGAGAATATATATAATTAAATAATATTACAATATAATATAAACAATAAAAACTACAGATACAAACTAGAAGCAGACTTTTGGCAATTTAAATAAGAATTTAAAAGCTTATTTTTAAAACCATTTAATGACAATGCCTTTCTAATTTCAGTATCAAGGTTATTCCAATTTTTAATTGTTCTTATACTAAAAGTTCTTCCACCTTCTGTAATACTATTAAAACGCGGACAATAAAAGTTTAGGTTCGATAAACGATTTTGTCTGTCGTGAATTTCTGAATTTAATGCTTTGATGTAAGCTGGCATTTTGTAATTTATCCTGTTATAAGCCAGTGAGCATCTTCTAATAAGAATCTCGTTAGTAAATGGAATCCAATTGAGGCTGTTGAATAATGATATAGAGGGCGTATTTCGATCAGCGTTTAGAATGGTTCTCGCAGCTCTCTTCTGTATTTTAAACAGCCTCTTTAAGTTTTCTTTGTTTATACTTGACCAGATTGCACTTCCGTACATCAGAGTTGGTTTTATTACACCATTATAATAAATAACTCTCTGCTTTCTCTTTAGATATTTACTTATGTGTCGGAGTAAACCTATCCTCTTTGACAATTTCTTGCATAACTCATCAATGTGTTGATCATAATGTAAATTTTATCAATTATTACGCCAAGAAGTTTATGGTTGGAAACATAATCCACTTGTACGTTATTATTTTATTTCGCACATATCAGGGTTTATTTTCTTCATTGGTCTTTTTCCCAACACAAGCATAGCTTTAGTTTTGTCAGTATTAATATACATCCGATTTCTAAGTGACCATTGGTTTATGTTATTAAGGTTGTATTCAATTTTCTCTATAAGTTGAGGAATATTATTCCAGTTTGCACTCGATGATAAGGTAGTATCATCAGCAAATATGTCTATCGTGGAGCTATCACAATGAAGATGGATGTCATTTACGTAAAGCAGGAATAACACAGGGCCAAGGACAGAGCTCCGTGCTTAATATGAAGGAGAGATGAATTCTGAGAATCGACGGTAATATATTGTCTTGTCGGTAAGATATGATTCAAACCAGGATACAGTATGTGCAGTAGCTCTATAGAGTTTTAGTTTCTGTAATAAGATTTGATGGTCTACTACATCAAATGCTTTCCTAAAGTCAACGAAAATCATACCGGTTACTTGATCTTGATCCATGTTAAATAGAATCTGATCAGTGAGTTTTATTAAGGCAGTTTCAGTCGAATGTCCTTCACGAAAAGCTGATTGTGATTCATACAACAAACCATTTCCATTTAAATGGTTAATCAAGGATCTTGCAACATGTTTCTCGAGCACTTTAGAAAGCACAGATAAAACAGATATAGGTCTATAATTATTTCTCATGTCACGAGATCCAGACTTGTAAAGGGGAGTTACTCTTGTCATTTTCCATCCTGACGGGAATTTTCCTGATAATATAGACATGTTAAGAAGTTTTGTAAGAGGTCTAGCAAAAATAGGGGCAATCAATTTAAGAACACGTATACTCATTCCATCTGGACCAGTGTCCTTATTTGATGACATTTTATCAAGTATTTCACGGACTAATTTCTCTATGATCGTTGGTATATTATACTCAATATTTTTATCTTTTATCGTCGATGCCACAAAATGTTCAAGTTTTTCATCACTAAAATCCTGCATTGAAGTATTGTCGGTGTTGCTAATTTGATCTACGATATTAATAAAGAAGGAGTTGAAGGCTTCGGCAATCCCTGTCGGGTCTTGGATAGAAGTTCCATTTTCATCTTTAATTTCGGAAATATTATTTGATGGTTTGTTTGTTCCGCTAAGTGATTTCAAGGCCTTTCAAATACCGCCCGAGTTTCCTTTGTTTTTATCAATGGACTCTTGAAAGTATGTGCGTTTAGCTCTTTTAATCAAGTTAGTCACTTCTCCTTTAGTGCGTTTGTAGACATCCCAATCATTAGGTAGTTTTGAGTTGCCAATCTCTTTTATTTATTGCCAAAACAATTTCATCATTCATCCAAGCTGGTTGTTTGAGCTTTTTAACACGCTTTTGTTTCAGAGGTAAATGTTTATCCAACACCTCATTTAACATAGATTCCATAGTGCAAAGAACGTCATCAAAAGCTCTAGACTTTCCAAAGCTCTAGTCTAATTTATTGTTCTCTGTTAGTATCAGCTTTTGAACTGTCCCTCTACTTGACCATATTCTTGGAAAAGCAGCTTTCGCAAGAAATTTCACCCATCTCTCGTTTTGCTTAAACTTTGAAGAGGTAATGTCAATCAGATCAGAGTACTTTGGACTGTTTTCTCATCGTCGCTGGAGTTATAGACAAACTCGAACTTGGACAACTCCGCGTCTGGCCACTTGTCGAGAAAAAGGAGCACACCTTGTTTTCTCTTGCTCAACATTTATTATAAGGTTATAATAGTAAATGAGGAAATTGTCTGTATTCATCGAGGGTGGAGAAGAGACGTTGACACTAGATCAAAGTCTGGTGGTGGGGAGAAACACCACCCTGCTCATCAAGACAGCGACCATATTTTGGGATTACGACAATGTGTTCAAGGGACTCAACGATAGTGTGACTCACGACGGTAATAAGATCACATTCGAAGAAGGCTATTGGGACTTTGACGCGATTGTGAAGAAACTCAAGAGTGAGAGTGTTGTGTTGACAAAGAATAGACACAACTCTACCTGCACTCTTAAAAGTCGTGGGTAGGATGGAGTTGTACAAGTTTGGTGAGTTACTTGGCTTCGATAGTGACACCGTTTTGGCAAGTGGGACGACTACGACAAGTCCTAACAAGGTGGAGATCAACCATGGACTGAGAGATTTCACTGTCCACTGCGACATGTTGGTTCTACTGTGTCGCTCAAGGGATCTGTTACACGCTATGTGGATGTGGAAAGTCGATCGTGTCCCAATTATAATGGGTATATATATAGTGGGTTAGAGTTCTCGGTGAAAACGAATACTGGTGGAAATCTGTTGGGAGCGAACTTTTAGATATTTACTTAATGTAAGACTAGAATGATTACAAATGATTTGTAATAACCCATAGAGAGCGTAGTCTGGAGTTGATGGATAGGCAGTTTGAGTTTGAGGGTAAAATAGTCGACACGATAAAGAGGGGTGGAGAGATTTGGTTCAAAGGTAATGACGTGATGAGGGCTCTTGGGTGTAAAGACCCAGCGCGATCTCTCAACCAACACATATCTGACAAAGAAAAGACAACACTAGAGTCGCTGGAGACAACCCTAGACTCGCTGGAGACCCTCAGCCACACACAGTCTACATCAACGAGCCTGGTGTGTACAGAGCTATCTTTGGCTCCAAGTTGGAAAGTGCATAGCGGTTCAGAGACTGGGTGTTCCACGAGGTGTTACCACGTAAGATTGGCGAGTTCTCCATCAAGACAGCTCGCAAAAAGTTCGAGAAGTACCTAGAGAAGAGATACCAAGACGTTCCCATCCTGATGGCGAGGAATAAGGATCACCCTGATGTCTTGATCCCCATCCATAGCGCTGGCTATAAAGGGTTCGTAGCTAAGTTTCTATCGGAGAATGAGAGTATATAGTTGGTTTTGGACTGCTCTCTCTAAAATCTTTGAAATTATTGGCAAAATTGAGATAGGCCTATGATTGTCCAAGTCTTCCGATTTACCTTTCTTAAAAACAGGTATAACTTTTATCAGTTCTGCAATTCATTATATAAAAAGGATGATAAAAATGAGATATCACGGTTACATATATCGAAAGTGAACTGTGGTTTATTCAATCTATCCATTATTTAACTATCATACAAAAGAAACAAATATGAAAATACACATTTCAAAAACCATATCATACATTGAAAAAGCTTTTGAATCATCATTCAAGAGCGTTTAAATATATTTCTATATAGCTGTTTTACAAACTAACTAACTACTCTAGTACCTAAAAAAGATGGCGGCAGTACATTTAACCACGATGCTTTGGGAATATATATTATCTCTAATAAAGCTGAACAATGTTAAACTAGTGAGCTCTATATATAACTGGAGGACTAGGTGAAGCCAAACATGGCGGACATGGATGTGATTTTGTACGTCGGTGATTTTGTACGTCTCCCACGCAACTTTTCGATTTTTCTCAACTATGTTCATTTTGAAAACGTAATTAATTTTGAGACAGAAATGAACCAATAATTTCAAATTTATATTGCCAAAGGCAAGCCGAGTAAAAAAGGTACATTTTTTATAGAAACAAATTGCAGAATTAATACAAAATGACGAAAGAAGCCCTGAAACAATTCTTGAGAAAAACAGGTTTAAAACGAATGATTTCTTTTTACCGTTTTATCCCCCATTTTCAGACAACTGATGTCACTAGCAGGTCCTAGAATATTACAAGTAAGAAGAAAGGATAACAATCCTTTCAAGTACTCGGTTACTGAATGTTTGTTAGTTTCACTTTGTTCGAGGACTTCTTTCGTTCTTGTAAATGATTTCCTAACCAACCAAAACAAAACCTAAAATACAATGTCAAAGGCCTGGAACTGACAAGACCACGCAGGGGACTGAAACTGACGTACAAAATTGGCCTCCATCAGAGGCGTCGGAAAGACAATAAAAGTGAGGGGGCCCGGCGAGGTCTCAATCTCTGTATATGGATGTTCCATAACCTGTTGTCCTCAGTATACATGTGCTAAAAACAACAACTAGTATGCTGTTCGAAGTCGAATTTGTGATCGTTGTTATTCTAAACAATTTCTACTCACAGCGATTGATTTATGGATTTATGGTGAAGATGCATGGCAAAAATAGGGCTAGCTATTGATCTATGATTTATGGTGCAGATGCATGGCAAAAAATAGGGCTAGTTACTGATCTATGATTTATGGTGCAGATGCATGGCAAAAAATAGGGCTAGTTACTGATCTATGGGAACAGTAAATTGAGCGATTATATAATTATAATTAATCTCATTTGCTAGTCACTCATAAGTTTATAGTTTAATATTACTAGTAAGGTAAAAGTGGGGCCCTCACATACTCATGCCCCCCACCAAAAAAAGTGAAGGGGCCAAAGCCCCCTGCTACCGACGCCACTGGCCTCCATGTCCGCCATATTTGGCGGTTCATGTTTTGCTCGGAACATTGTCCTCCATTTATATATATATGTAGAGCTCACTGTGTTTGACATGTTCACGTGAATTAGGTAAGAACTTTGTTACCAGATTTAATATTATGGAAACCCTATCCTCTGATAATTTCTAAAAGATACAATGCTTAGAGCGGTTAAATGTACAAATCGTCATATTTTTCTGTATGGTTAATTAAAATTAGTATTATAATTATTATTATAATAATTATTATTATTATCGCTGCTGTTTGTGTAGTGACACTAAAAGTGAATGTAACCTTATATTGTACATATATGTAACTTTGTACTGTACAATTGGTCAGCGACATTGTTATGATTAACGCATGGTCTCCAATAAAACGTAGCTTTTAAAAGAGTTTCAAAATCTTAAAATGGCTCATTGACCTTTATCGAGATCATCACAGGTTTTCCTAAACCCTTTGGTTTTCTCCAAATCGATAGTTGTATAATTGGTGTTCCTTTGTCTCCCTGGAACAGTTGGAGTCTCACGTTGACAAACGATATCAATATCTTGATAATGACCTTTCAACTGAAAGTAGAAAGAAGGAATTTAGGTCGTACTAAACTGCACAGGGTAACGATACCGACACTATAAAACAGTGCACGTAATTAACTTATCCATCCAGGGTTTTGTTGGTGAAATTTTGAGAATTTGATGCAAGGTTTATTCCTTCAGTTCTTGAAACAATGTTTTGGTAAATTTTAATTAACAATAGTGTAAACCTCAAACTTATTATTACAATCAAGAACAAAGACCAAGGCTTTAGTAAGAGTTTTTGTGACTATCATTCCCGCAGTAGTTCAAAATTTAATTGAACTTGAACAAAACTTCAAATATCATAAATAATTGTGGGTATGTCGTGCTTAATATACGAAAGAGGGGGAATGCGAAGTCAGAACTACGAACAAATAAAGATAAAACTGAAATGAAGACTTGAATAATGTATAACTAAAATAAGACAACATACTCGTTTGTCTGACGTCTCAGGTTTTGGCAACGATTGCTTTAAATCTTGCGGATTGAAATTCTCATAAGGAACACTAGAACGGGTATTGCTGCTATCCATATATTCATATGAAATATTTTCGTCGTCCTCAGATAATATATCAGAAGAGACTCTTTCTTTTTTACTAAATCTTGATGATGATTCAGTTCTTTTAGGACTTTCCATGTACAGGTAACCCTCGGCCTTTTCATCACAAACAGCACTTTTGCTTCGAAGCAAATTAGACTTTGTTACTTTTCGATCAAACTCACGGAAAGTAGAACTTTTTGGAAGATTCACGTAACTTTTACTTTCATCTGGTTTTGATGAACGATTAACAGTGGGTGGTGTGTTCTGCTCTATTGGTTTACTGGAACGATCAATTCTTGGTGCATACTCACCTAAAGAAATATTGTTCATTATTATGGTTTCAAACTACAGCTTTTCTAACTATTGCTTTTCTAATGATCTTTCTATATACAAGTCAAATTCGGGCAATTAAAGTGTCTATGAAGTGAAAAATTCGCTAGCTGTTTTTTTGCTTTAAGGAACAAAGTAGCACGGCAGGAGCGTTCACTGAAAATGTCAAGTAAATCTGCTGCATAGTCTTCGAGCTATGAACTGTCAAAGTTTGGCATGGCTAAATGTTTTTGGTGAAATCTGAAACGCGCGGTTCATTGTCTTGTGACGTATGCAGGTGTACTTACTATGCATAAGAATTAAGAACAATGGATTTGAACATTAATGATCCACATGCATACGTCATATACCACATATATTCAATCCCAGTCTTTCCCTATTTTGTAACGTTAAACTATGCCAATAGACTATGCAGCAGATTCACTTGAAATTTTCAGTGAACGATCCTGCCGTGCTATTTTGTTCATTAGAGCAAAAAAATGCTAACGATTTTTTCACTTCATAGACACTTTAAATATTGGCTCATACAGTATGAGATCATTACAACATTCTAAGGAAGTTAAAGATTCTGTTACTGTTTATAAACATGAAAATATGTCTATCTAAAATATTATTGAACAAGAGGTTTTACCTGACACTGTCTTTGAACATTAGCAATCTATATGTTTTATATTGTATCACTATTATTATAACTATAGACATTAAACACTGATTTATTTTATTTCTTTTGTTTTAAAATTTGTTACTAATAGTATGGCGAAATAGTATGTAGGATGACTAACGTTTCGAGCAAAGGTCTTTCGACTGCAGAGAGTGAAACGTAAAGACCTCGTTTTCACAGTATTTCAATAGTAAATGAGAGCAACTATTACTGAAACTAGTATCCAGGATCAGAACTCTAAAGTTTTATATCTCGAAAGACAATAGAACAACAGTCACGCGCCACATCTCCGTATACAACCTCGTACCCAGGGCATTTTGTGTTTTTGCCTCCACGGTGAAAGATTAGCGAAAATAGCACTAGGATCGGCCGGTCGATTCTGTGATCTTATTGACCAGTTTTAAGACTCAATGAATTCAGCTAGAGTATAATCCATGTGTTCAGAAACTCACTCGCGCCTTTAAATTTCAATGCGAATTAGAAATATAAGAGCTTTGATTAAGAACTGCATTCGATATACACTAGTTAATGCATGATATTTATATGAGATAATCATGGATGGATTATGAATTAGTTGGTTTTAGGATGAATGTTTTACATGACCAAGTCCGCAGAGCTTTGTATATTTCTCATTTTGTTATCACGTCATCAAAGCAAACAAAGAAAAATGACCTAAGTCGACATAAATTATCATTTTAATTATCTCCTCCTTCTCGTATTAGTACTCCTCTATTATTATTATTATTACTCTTCTTCCTCCTACTATTATTACTCCTCCTTCTCGTTTTGGTACTCCTCTATTATTATTATTACTCTTCTTCCTCCTACTATTATTACTCCTCCTTCTCGTATTAGTACTCCTCTATTATTATTATTACTCTTCTTCCTCCTACTATTATTACTCCTCCTTCTCGTATTAGTACTCCTCTATTAGTATTATTACTCTTCTTCCTCCTACTATTATTATTACTCCTCCTTCTCGTATTAGTACTCCTCTATTATTATTATTACTCTTCTTCCTCCTACTATTATTACTCCTCCTTCTCGTATTGGTACTCCACTATTATTATTATTACTCTTCTTCCTCCTACTATTATTACTCCTCCTTCTCGTATTAGTACTCCTCTATTATTATTATTACTCTTCTTCCTCCTACTATTATTACTCCTCCTTCTCGTATTAGTACTCCTCTATTATTATTATTACTCTTCTTCCTCCTACTATTATTACTCCTCCTTCTCGTATTAGTACTCCTCTATTATTATTATTATTACTCTTCTTCCTCCTACTATTATAACTCCTCCTTCTCGTATTAGTACTCCTCTATTATTATTATTACTCTTCTTCCTCCTACTATTATTATTACTCCTCCTTCTCGTATTAGTACTCCTCTATTATTATTATTACTCTTCTTCCTCCTACTATTATTACTCCTCCTTCTCGTATTGGTACTCCTCTATTATTATTATTACTCTTCTTCCTCCTACTATTATTACTCCTCCTTCTCGTATTAACTCCTCTATTATTATTATTACTCTTCTCTTCCTCCTACTATTATTACTCTTCCTTCTCGTATTAGTACTCCTCTATTATTATTATTACTCTTCTTCCTCCTACTATTATTACTCCTCCTTCTCGTATTAGTACTCCTCTATTATTATTATTACTCTTCTTCCTCCTACTATTATTACTCCTCCTTCTCGTATTAGTACTCCTCTATTATTATTATTACTCTTCTTCCTCCTACTATTATTACTCCTCCTTCTCGTATTAGTACTCCTCTATTATTATTATTATTACTCTTCTTCCTCCTACTATTATTACTCCTCCTTCTCGTATTAGTACTCCTCTATTATTATTATTACTCTTCTTCCTCCTACTATTATTACTCCTCCTTCTCGTATTAGTACTCCTCTATTATTATTATTACTCTTCTTCCTCCTACTATTATTACTCCTCCTTCTCGTATTAGTACTCCTCTATTATTATTATTACTCTTCTTCCTCCTACTATTATTACTCCTCCTTCTCGTATTAGTACTCCTCTATTATTATTATTACTCTTCTTCCTCCTACTATTATTACTCTTCCTTCTCGTATTAGTACTCCTCTATTATTATTATTACTCTTCTTCCTCCTACTATTATTACTCCTCCTTCTCGTATTAGTACTCCTCTATTATTATTATTACTCTTCTTCCTCCTACTATTATTACTCCTCCTTCTCGTATTAGTACTCCTCTATTATTATTATTACTCTTCTTCCTCCTACTATTATTACTCCTCCTTCTCGTATTAGTACTCCTCTATTATTATTACTTTTCTTCTTCCTCCTACTATTATTACTCCTCCTTCTCGTATTAGTACTCCTCTATTATTATTATTACTCTTCTTCCTCCTACTATTATTACTCCTCCTTCTCGTATTAGTACTCCTCTATTATTATTATTATTACTCTTCTTCCTCCTACTATTATTACTCCTCCTTCTCGTATTAGTACTCCTCTATTATTATTATTACTCTTCTTCCTCCTACTATTATTACTCCTCCTTCTCGTATTAGTACTCCTCTATTATTATTATTACTCTTCTTCCTCCTACTATTATTACTCCTCCTTCTCGTATTAGTACTCCTCTATTATTATTATTACTCTTCTTCCTCCTACTATTATTACTCCTCCTTCTCGTATTAGTACTCCTCTATTATTATTATTACTCTTCTTCCTCCTACTATTATTACTCCTCCTTCTCGTATTGGTACTCCTCTATTATTATTATTACTCTTCTTCCTCCTACTATTATTACTCCTTCTCGTATTAGTACTCCTCTATTATTATTATTACTCTTCTTCCTCCTACTATTATTACTCCTCCTTCTCGTATTAGTACTCCTCTATTATTATTATTACTCTTCTTCCTCCTACTATTATTACTCCTCCTTCTCGTATTAGTACTCCTCTATTATTATTATTATTACTCTTCTTCCTCCTACTATTATTACTCCTCCTTCTCGTATTAGTACTCCTCTATTATTATTATTACTCTTCTTCCTCCTACTATTATTACTCCTCCTTCTCGTATTAGTACTCCTCTATTATTATTATTACTCTTCTTCCTCCTACTATTATTACTCCTCCTTCTCGTATTAGTACTCCTCTATTATTATTATTACTCTTCTTCCTCCTACTATTATTACTCCTCCTTCTCGTATTAGTACTCCTCTATTATTATTATTACTCTTCTTCCTCCTACTATTATTACTCCTCCTTCTCGTATTGGTACTCCTCTATTATTATTATTACTCTTCTTCCTCCTACTATTATTACTCCTTCTCGTATTAGTACTCCTCTATTATTATTACTTTTCTTCTTCCTCCTACTATTATTACTCCTCCTTCTCGTATTAGTACTCCTCTATTATTATTATTATTACTCTTCTTCCTCCTACTATTATTACTCCTCCTTCTCGTATTAGTACTCCTCTATTATTATTATTATTACTCTTCTTCCTCCTACTATTATTACTCCTCCTTCTCGTATTAGTACTCCTCTATTATTATTATTATTACTCTTCTTCCTCCTACTATTATTACTCCTCCTTCTCGTATTAGTACTCCTCTATTATTATTATTACTCTTCTTCCTCCTACTATTATTACTCCTCCTTCTCGTATTAGTACTCCTCTATTATTATTATTATTATTACTACTTTTCTTCCTCCTAGTATTATTACTCCTCCTTCTCGTATTAGTACTCCTCTATTATTATTATTACTTTTCTTCTTCCTCCTACTATTATTACTCCTCCTTCTCGTATTAGTACTCCTCTATTATTATTATTACTCTTCTTCCTCCTACTATTATTACTCCTCCTTCTCGTATTAGTACTCCTCTATTATTATTATTACTCTTCTTCCTCCTACTATTATTACTCCTCCTTCTCGTATTAGTACTCCTCTATTATTATTATTACTCTTCTTCCTCCTACTATTATTACTCCTCCTTCTCGTATTGGTACTCCTCTATTATTATTATTACTCTTCTTCCTCCTACTATTATTACTCCTCCTTCTCGTATTAGTACTCCTCTATTATTATTATTATTACTCTTCTTCCTCCTACTATTATTACTCCTCCTTCTCGTATTAGTACTCCTCTATTATTATTATTACTCTTCTTCCTCCTACTATTATTACTCCTCCTTCTCGTATTAGTACTCCTCTATTATTATTATTACTCTTCTTCCTCCTACTATTATTACTCCTCCTTCTCGTATTAGTACTCCTCTATTATTATTATTACTCTTCTTCCTCCTACTATTATTACTCCTCCTTCTCGTATTAGTACTCCTCTATTATTATTATTACTCTTCTTCCTCCTACTATTATTACTCCTCCTTCTCGTATTATTATTATTATTACTCTTCTTCCTCCTACTATTATTACTCCTCCTTCTCGTATTAGTACTCCTCTATTATTATTATTACTCTTCTTCCTCCTACTATTATTACTCCTCCTTCTCGTATTAGTACTCCTCTATTATTATTATTACTCTTCTTCCTCCTACTATTATTACTCCTCCTTCTCGTATTAGTACTCCTCTATTATTATTATTACTCTTCTTCCTCCTACTATTATTACTCCTCCTTCTCGTATTAGTACTCCTCTATTATTATTATTATTACTCTTCTTCCTCCTACTATTATTACTCCTCCTTCTCGTATTAGTACTCCTCTATTATTATAATTACTCTTCTTCCTCCTACTATTATTACTCCTCCTTCTCGTATTAGTACTCCTCTATTATTATTATTACTCTTCTTCCTCCTACTATTATTACTCCTCCTTCTCGTATTGGTACTCCTCTATTATTATTATTACTCTTCTTCCTCCTACTATTATTACTCCTCCTTCTCGTATTAGTACTCCTCTATTATTATTATTACTCTTCTTCCTCCTACTATTATTACTCATCCTTCTCGTATTAGTACTCCTCTATTATTATTATTACTCTTCTTCCTCCTACTATTATTACTCCTTCTCGTATTAGTACTCCTCTATTATTATTATTACTTTTCTTCTTCCTCCTACTATTATTACTCCTCCTTCTCGTATAAGTACTCCTCTATTATTATTATTATTATTACTCTTCTTCCTCCTACTATTATTACTCCTCCTTCTCGTATTGGTACTCCTCTATTATTATTATTACTCTTCTTCCTCCTACTATTATTACTCCTCCTTCTCGTATTAGTACTCCTCTATTATTATTATTATTACTTTTCTTCCTCCTAGTATTATTACTCCTCCTTCTCGTATTAGTACTCCTCTATTATTATTATTACTCTTCTTCCTCCTACTATTATTACTCCTCCTTCTCGTATTAGTACTCCTCTATTATTATTATTACTCTTCTTCCTCCTACTATTATTACTCCTCCTTCTCGTATTAGTACTCCTCTATTATTATTATTACTCTTCTTCCTCCTACTATTATTACTCCTCCTTCTCGTATTAGTACTCCTCTATTATTATTATTATTACTCTTCTTCCTCCTACTATTATTACTCCTCCTTCTCGTATTAGTACTCCTCTATTATTATTATTATTACTCTTCTTCCTCCTACTATTATTACTCCTCCTTCTCGTATTAGTACTCCTCTATTATTATTATTACTCTTCTTCCTCCTACTATTATTACTCCT
Source organism: Chrysogorgia sp. JL179-B06 (assembly GCA_035772405.1). NCBI lineage: Eukaryota > Metazoa > Cnidaria > Anthozoa > Scleralcyonacea > Chrysogorgiidae > Chrysogorgia > Chrysogorgia sp. JL179-B06. The sequence continues at coordinate 366,656 of JAYKKM010000183.1, read as the reverse complement.
CCTTCTCGTATTAGTACTCCTCTATTATTATTATTATTACTCTTCTTCCTCCTACTATTATTACTCCTCCTTCTCGTATTAGTACTCCTCTATTATTATTATTACTCTTCTTCCTCCTACTATTATTACTCCTCCTTCTCGTATTAGTACTCCTCTATTATTATTATTACTCTTCTTCCTCCTACTATTATTACTCCTCCTTCTCGTATTAGTACTCCTCTATTATTATTATTACTCTTCTTCCTCCTACTATTATTACTCCTCCTTCTCGTATTAGTACTCCTCTATTATTATTATTACTCTTCTTCCTCCTACTATTATTACTCCTCCTTCTCGTATTAGTACTCCTCTATTATTATTATTACTCTTCTTCCTCCTACTATTATTACTCCTCCTTCTCGTATTAGTACTCCTCTATTATTATTATTACTCTTCTTCCTCCTACTATTATTACTCCTCCTTCTCGTATTAGTACTCCTCTATTATTATTATTATTACTCTTCTTCCTCCTACTATTATTACTCCTCCTTCTCGTATTAGTACTCCTCTATTATTATTATTACTCTTCTTCCTCCTACTATTATTACTCCTCCTTCTCGTATTAGTACTCCTCTATTATTATTATTATTACTTCTTCCTCCTACTATTATTACTCCTCCTTCTCGTATTAGTACTCCTCTATTATTATTATTACTCTTCTTCCTCCTACTATTATTACTCCTCCTTCTCGTATTAGTACTCCTCTATTATTATTATTACTCTTCTTCCTCCTACTATTATTACTCCTCCTTCTCGTATTAGTACTCCTCTATTATTATTATTACTCTTCTTCCTCCTACTATTATTACTCCTCCTTCTCGTATTAGTACTCCTCTATTATTATTATTACTCTTCTTCCTCCTACTATTATTACTCCTCCTTCTCGTATTAGTACTCCTCTATTATTATTATTACTCTTCTTCCTCCTACTATTATTACTCCTCCTTCTCGTATTAGTACTCCTCTATTATTATTATTACTCTTCTTCCTCCTACTATTATTACTCCTCCTTCTCGTATTAGTACTCCTCTATTATTATTATTACTCTTCTTCCTCCTACTATTATTACTCCTCCTTCTCGTATTAGTACTCCTCTATTATTATTATTACTCTTCTTCCTCCTACTATTATTACTCCTCCTTCTCGTATTAGTACTCCTCTATTATTATTATTACTCTTCTTCCTCCTACTATTATTACTCCTCCTTCTCGTATTAGTACTCCTCTATTATTATTATTACTCTTCTTCCTCCTACTATTATTACTCCTCCTTCTCGTATTAGTACTCCTCTATTATTATTATTACTCTTCTTCCTCCTACTATTATTACTCCTCCTTCTCGTATTAGTACTCCTCTATTATTATTATTACTCTTCTTCCTCCTACTATTATTACTCCTCCTTCTCGTATTAGTACTCCTCTATTATTATTATTACTCTTCTTCCTCCTACTATTATTACTCCTCCTTCTCGTATTAGTACTCCTCTATTATTATTATTACTCTTCTTCCTCCTACTATTATTACTCCTCCTTCTCGTATTAGTACTCCTCTATTATTATTATTACTCTTCTTCCTCCTACTATTATTACTCCTCCTTCTCGTATTAGTACTCCTCTATTATTATTATTACTCTTCTTCCTCCTACTATTATTACTCCTCCTTCTCGTATTAGTACTCCTCTATTATTATTATTACTCTTCTTCCTCCTACTATTATTACTCCTCCTTCTCGTATTAGTACTCCTCTATTATTATTATTACTCTTCTTCCTCCTACTATTATTACTCCTCCTTCTCGTATTAGTACTCCTCTATTATTATTATTACTCTTCTTCCTCCTACTATTATTACTCCTCCTTCTCGTATTAGTACTCCTCTATTATTATTATTACTCTTCTTCCTCCTACTATTATTACTCCTCCTTCTCGTATTAGTACTCCTCTATTATTATTATTACTCTTCTTCCTCCTACTATTATTACTCCTCCTTCTCGTATTAGTACTCCTCTATTATTATTATTACTCTTCTTCCTCCTACTATTATTACTCCTCCTTCTCGTATTAGTACTCCTCTATTATTATTATTACTCTTCTTCCTCCTACTATTATTACTCCTCCTTCTCGTATTAGTACTCCTCTATTATTATTATTACTCTTCTTCCTCCTACTATTATTACTCCTCCTTCTCGTATTAGTACTCCTCTATTATTATTATTACTCTTCTTCCTCCTACTATTATTACTCCTCCTTCTCGTATTAGTACTCCTCTATTATTATTATTATTACTTCTTCCTCCTACTATTATTACTCCTCCTTCTCGTATTAGTACTCCTCTATTATTATTATTATTACTCTTCTTCCTCCTACTATTATTACTCCTCCTTCTCGTATTAGTACTCCTCTATTATTATTATTACTCTTCTTCCTCCTACTATTATTACTCCTCCTTCTCGTATTAGTACTCCTCTATTATTATTATTACTCTTCTTCTTCCTCCTACTATTATTACTCCTCCTTCTCGTATTAGTACTCCTCTATTATTATTATTACTCTTCTTCCTCCTACTATTATTACTCCTCCTTCTCGTATTAGTACTCCTCTATTATTATTATTATTACTCTTCTTCCTCCTACTATTATTACTCCTCCTTCTCGTATTAGTACTCCTCTATTATTATTATTACTCTTCTTCCTCCTACTATTATTACTCCTCCTTCTCGTATTAGTACTCCTCTATTATTATTATTACTCTTCTTCCTCCTACTATTATTACTCCTCCTTCTCGTATTAGTACTCCTCTATTATTATTATTACTCTTCTTCCTCCTACTATTATTACTCCTCCTTCTCGTATTAGTACTCCTCTATTATTATTACTCTTCTTCCTCCTACTATTATTACTCCTCCTTCTCGTATTAGTACTCCTCTATTATTATTATTACTCTTCTTCCTCCTACTATTATTACTCCTCCTTCTCGTATTAGTACTCCTCTATTATTATTATTATTACTCTTCTTCCTCCTACTATTATTACTCCTCCTTCTCGTATTAGTACTCCTCTATTATTATTATTACTCTTCTTCCTCCTACTATTATTACTCCTCCTTCTCGTATTAGTACTCCTCTATTATTATTATTACTCTTCTTCCTCCTACTATTATTACTCCTCCTTCTCGTATTAGTACTCCTCTATTATTATTATTACTCTTCTTCCTCCTACTATTATTACTCCTCCTTCTCGTATTAGTACTCCTCTATTATTATTATTATTACTCTTCTTCCTCCTACTATTATTACTCCTCCTTCTCGTATTAGTACTCCTCTATTATTATTATTACTCTTCTTCCTCCTACTATTATTACTCCTCCTTCTCGTATTAGTACTCCTCTATTATTATTATTACTCTTCTTCCTCCTACTATTATTACTCCTCCTTCTCGTATTAGTACTCCTCTATTATTATTATTATTACTCTTCTTCCTCCTACTATTATTACTCCTCCTTCTCGTATTAGTACTCCTCTATTATTATTATTACTCTTCTTCCTCCTACTATTATTACTCCTCCTTCTCGTATTAGTACTCCTCTATTATTATTATTATTACTCTTCTTCCTCCTACTATTATTACTCCTCCTTCTCGTATTAGTACTCCTCTATTATTATTAATATTACTCTTCTTCCTCCTACTATTATTACTCCTCCTTCTCGTATTAGTACTCCTCTATTATTATTATTACTCTTCTTCCTCCTACTATTATTACTCCTCCTTCTCGTATTAGTACTCCTCTATTATTATTATTACTCTTCTTCCTCCTACTATTATTACTCCTCCTTCTCGTATTAGTACTCCTCTATTATTATTACTTTTCTTCTTCCTCCTACTATTATTACTCCTCCTTCTCGTATTAGTACTCCTCTATTATTATTATTACTCTTCTTCCTCCTACTATTATTACTCCTCCTTCTCGTATTAGTACTCCTCTATTATTATTATTACTCTTCTTCCTCCTACTATTATTACTCCTCCTTCTCCTAGTATTAGTACTCCTCTATTATTATTATTACTCTTCTTCCTCCTACTATTATTACTCCTCCTTCTCGTATTAGTACTCCTCTATTATTATTATTATTACTCTTCTTCCTCCTACTATTATTACTCCTCCTTCTCGTATTAGTACTCCTCTATTATTATTATTACTCTTCTTCCTCCTACTATTATTACTCCTCCTTCTCGTATTAGTACTCCTCTATTATTATTATTACTCTTCTTCCTCCTACTATTATTACTCCTCCTTCTCGTATTAGTACTCCTCTATTATTATTACTCTTCTTCCTCCTACTATTATTACTACTCCTTCTCGTATTAGTACTCCTCTATTATTATTATTACTCTTCTTCCTCCTACTATTATTACTCCTTCTCGTATTAGTACTCCTCTATTATTATTATTACTCTTCTTCCTCCTACTATTATTACTCCTCCTTCTCGTATTAGTACTCCTCTATTATTATTATTACTCTTCTTCTTCCTCCTACTATTATTACTCCTCCTTCTCGTATTAGTACTCCTCTATTATTATTATTACTCTTCTTCCTCCTACTATTATTACTCCTCCTTCTCGTATTAGTACTCCTCTATTATTATTATTATTACTCTTCTTCCTCCTACTATTATTACTCCTCCTTCTCGTATTAGTACTCCTCTATTATTATTATTACTCTTCTTCCTCCTACTATTATTACTCCTCCTTCTCGTATTAGTACTCCTCTATTATTATTATTACTCTTCTTCCTCCTACTATTATTACTCCTCCTTCTCGTATTAGTACTCCTCTATTATTATTATTACTCTTCTTCCTCCTACTATTATTACTCCTCCTTCTCGTATTAGTACTCCTCTATTATTATTATTACTCTTCTTCCTCCTACTATTATTACTCCTCCTTCTCGTATTAGTACTCCTCTATTATTATTATTACTCTTCTTCCTCCTACTATTATTACTCCTCCTTCTCGTATTAGTACTCCTCTATTATTATTATTACTCTTCTTCCTCCTACTATTATTACTCCTCCTTCTCGTATTAGTACTCCTCTATTATTATTATTACTCTTCTTCCTCCTACTATTATTACTCCTCCTTCTCGTATTAGTACTCCTCTATTATTATTATTATTACTCTTCTTCCTCCTACTATTATTACTCCTCCTTCTCGTATTAGTACTCCTCTATTATTATTATTACTTTCTTCTTCCTCCTACTATTATTACTCCTCCTTCTCGTATTAGTACTCCTCTATTATTATTATTATTACTCTTCTTCCTCCTACTATTATTACTCCTCCTTCTCGTATTAGTACTCCTCTATTATTATTATTACTCTTCTTCCTCCTACTATTATTACTCCTCCTTCTCGTATTAGTACTCCTCTATTATTATTATTACTCTTTCTTCCTCCTACTATTATTACTCCTCCTTCTCGTATTAGTACTCCTCTATTATTATTATTACTCTTCTTCCTCCTACTATTATTACTCCTCCTTCTCGTATTAGTACTCCTCTATTATTATTATTATTACTTTTCTTCCTCCTACTATTATTACTCCTCCTTCTCGTATTAGTACTCCTCTATTATTATTATTACTCTTCTTCCTCCTACTATTATTACTCCTCCTTCTCGTATTAGTACTCCTCTATTAATATTATTACTCTTCTTCCTCCTACTATTATTACTCCTCCTTCTCGTATTAGTACTCCTCTATTATTATTATTACTCTTCTTCCTCCTACTATTATTACTCCTCCTTCTCGTATTAGTACTCCTCTATTATTATTATTACTCTTCTTCCTCCTACTATTATTACTCCTCCTTCTCGTATTAGTACTCCTCTATTATTATTATTACTCTTCTTCCTCCTACTATTATTACTCCTCCTTCTCGTATTAGTACTCCTCTATTATTATTATTACTCTTCTTCCTCCTACTATTATTACTCCTCCTTCTCGTATTAGTACTCCTCTATTATTATTATTACTCTTCTTCCTCCTACTATTATTACTCCTCCTTCTCGTATTAGTACTCCTCTATTATTATTATTACTCTTCTTCCTCCTACTATTATTACTCCTCCTTCTCGTATTAGTACTCCTCTATTATTATTATTACTCTTCTTCCTCCTACTATTATTACTCCTCCTTCTCGTATTAGTACTCCTCTATTATTATTATTACTCTTCTTCCTCCTACTATTATTACTCCTCCTTCTCGTATTAGTACTCCTCTATTATTATTATTACTCTTCTTCCTCCTACTATTATTACTCCTCCTTCTCGTATTAGTACTCCTCTATTATTATTATTACTCTTCTTCCTCCTACTATTATTACTCCTCCTTCTCGTATTAGTACTCCTCTATTATTATTATTACTCTTCTTCCTCCTACTATTATTACTCCTCCTTCTCGTATTAGTACTCCTCTATTATTATTATTACTCTTCTTCCTCCTACTATTATTACTCCTCCTTCTCGTATTAGTACTCCTCTATTATTATTATTACTCTTCTTCCTCCTACTATTATTACTCCTCCTTCTCGTATTAGTACTCCTCTATTATTATTATTACTCTTCTTCCTCCTACTATTATTACTCCTCCTTCTCGTATTAGTACTCCTCTATTATTATTATTACTCTTCTTCCTCCTACTATTATTACTCCTCCTTCTCGTATTAGTACTCCTCTATTATTATTATTACTCTTCTTCCTCCTACTATTATTACTCCTCCTTCTCGTATTAGTACTCCTCTATTATTATTATTACTCTTCTTCCTCCTACTATTATTACTCCTCCTTCTCGTATTAGTACTCCTCTATTATTATTATTACTCTTCTTCCTCCTACTATTATTACTCCTCCTTCTCGTATTAGTACTCCTCTATTATTATTATTACTCTTCTTCCTCCTACTATTATTACTCCTCCTTCTCGTATTAGTACTCCTCTATTATTATTATTACTCTTCTTCCTCCTACTATTATTACTCCTCCTTCTCGTATTAGTACTCCTCTATTATTATTATTACTCTTCTTCCTCCTACTATTATTACTCCTCCTTCTCGTATTAGTACTCCTCTATTATTATTATTACTTTTCTTCCTCCTACTATTATTACTCCTCCTTCTCGTATTAGTACTCCTCTATTATTATTATTATTACTCTTCTTCCTCCTACTATTATTATTACTCCTCCTTCTCGTATTAGTACTCCTCTATTATTATTATTATTACTCTTCTTCCTCCTACTATTATTACTCCTCCTTCTCGTATTAGTACTCCTCTATTATTATTATTACTCTTCTTCATCCTACTATTATTACTCCTCCTTCTCGTATTAGTACTCCTCTATTATTATTATTACTCTTCTTCCTCCTACTATTATTACTCCTCCTTCTCGTATTAGTACTCCTCTATTATTATTACTCTTCTTCCTCCTACTATTATTACTCCTCCTTCTCGTATTAGTACTCCTCTATTATTAATATTATTACTTTTCTTCCTCCTACTATTATTACTCCTCCTTCTCGTATTAGTACTCCTCTATTATTATTATTATTACTCTTCTTCCTCCTACTATTATTACTCCTCCTTCTCGTATTAGTACTCCTCTATTATTATTATTACTCTTCTTCCTCCTACTATTATTACTCCTCCTTCTCGTATTAGTACTCCTCTATTATTATTATTACTCTTCTTCCTCCTACTATTATTACTCCTCCTTCTCGTATTAGTACTCCTCTATTATTATTACTTACTCTTCTTCCTCCTACTATTATTACTCCTCCTTCTCGTATTAGTACTCCTCTATTATTATTATTACTCTTCTTCCTCCTACTATTATTACTCCTCCTTCTCGTATTAGTACTCCTCTATTATTATTATTATTACTCTTCTTCCTCCTACTATTATTACTCCTCCTTCTCGTATTAGTACTCCTCTATTATTATTATTACTCTTCTTCCTCCTACTATTATTACTCCTCCTTCTCGTATTAGTACTCCTCTATTATTATTATTACTCTTCTTCCTCCTACTATTATTACTCCTCCTTCTCGTATTAGTACTCCTCTATTATTATTATTACTCTTCTTCCTCCTACTATTATTACTCCTCCTTCTCGTATTAGTACTCCTCTATTATTATTATTACTCTTCTTCCTCCTACTATTATTACTCCTCCTTCTCGTATTAGTACTCCTCTATTATTATTATTACTCTTCTTCCTCCTACTATTATTACTCCTCCTTCTCGTATTAGTACTCCTCTATTATTATTATTACTCTTCTTCCTCCTACTATTATTACTCCTCCTTCTCGTATTAGTACTCCTCTATTATTATTATTACTCTTCTTCCTCCTACTATTATTACTCCTCCTTCTCGTATTAGTACTCCTCTATTATTATTATTATTACTCTTCTTCCTCCTACTATTATTACTCCTCCTTCTCGTATTAGTACTCCTCTATTATTATTATTACTCTTCTTCCTCCTACTATTATTACTCCTCCTTCTCGTATTAGTACTCCTCTATTATTATTATTACTCTTCTTCCTCCTACTATTATTACTCCTCCTTCTCGTATTAGTACTCCTCTATTATTATTACTTTTCTTCTTCCTCCTACTATTATTACTCCTCCTTCTCGTATTAGTACTCCTCTATTATTATTATTACTCTTCTTCCTCCTACTATTATTACTCCTCCTTCTCGTATTAGTACTCCTCTATTATTATTATTACTCTTCTTCCTCCTACTATTATTACTCCTCCTTCTCGTATTAGTACTCCTCTATTATTATTATTACTCTTCTTCCTCCTACTATTATTACTCCTCCTTCTCGTATTAGTACTCCTCTATTATTATTATTACTCTTCTTCCTCCTACTATTATTACTCCTCCTTCTCGTATTAGTACTCCTCTATTATTATTATTACTCTTCTTCCTCCTACTATTATTACTCCTCCTTCTCGTATTAGTACTCCTCTATTATTATTATTACTCTTCTTCCTCCTACTATTATTACTCCTCCTTCTCGTATTAGTACTCCTCTATTATTATTATTACTCTTCTTCCTCCTACTATTATTACTCCTCCTTCTCGTATTAGTACTCCTCTATTATTATTATTATTACTCTTCTTCCTCCTACTATTATTATTACTCCTCCTTCTCGTATTAGTACTCCTCTATTATTATTACTCTTCTTCCTCCTACTATTATTACTCCTCCTTCTCGTATTAGTACTCCTCTATTATTATTATTACTCTTCTCCCTCCTACTATTATTACTCCTCCTTCTCGTATTAGTACTCCTCTATTATTATTATTACTCTTCTTCCTCCTACTATTATTACTCCTCCTTCTCGTATTAGTACTCCTCTATTATTATTATTACTCTTCTTCCTCCTACTATTATTACTCCTCCTTCTCGTATTAGTACTCCTCTATTATTATTATTACTCTTCTTCCTCCTACTATTATTACTCCTCCTTCTCGTATTAGTACTCCTCTATTATTATTATTATTACTCTTCTTCCTCCTACTATTATTACTCCTCCTTCTCGTATTAGTACTCCTCTATTATTATTATTACTCTTCTTCCTCCTACTATTATTACTCCTTCTCGTATTAGTACTCCTCTATTATTATTATTACTCTTCTTCCTCCTACTATTATTACTCCTCCTTCTCGTATTAGTACTCCTCTATTATTATTATTACTCTTCTTCCTCCTACTATTATTACTCCTCCTTCTCGTATTAGTACTCCTCTATTATTATTATTATTACTCTTCTTCCTCCTACTATTATTACTCCTCCTTCTCGTATTAGTACTCCTCTATTATTATTATTACTCTTCTTCCTCCTACTATTATTACTCCTCCTTCTCGTATTAGTACTCCTCTATTATTATTATTACTCTTCTTCCTCCTACTATTATTACTCCTCCTTCTCGTATTAGTACTCCTCTATTATTATTATTACTCTTCTTCCTCCTACTATTATTACTCCTCCTTCTCGTATTAGTACTCCTCTATTATTATTATTACTCTTCTTCCTCCTACTATTATTACTCCTCCTTCTCGTATTAGTACTCCTCTATTATTATTATTACTCTTCTTCCTCCTACTATTATTACTCCTCCTTCTCGTATTAGTACTCCTCTATTATTATTATTACTCTTCTTCCTCCTACTATTATTACTCCTCCTTCTCGTATTAGTACTCCTCTATTATTATTATTACTCTTCTTCCTCCTACTATTATTACTCCTCCTTCTCGTATTAGTACTCCTCTATTATTATTATTACTCTTCTTCCTCCTACTATTATTACTCCTCCTTCTCGTATTAGTACTCCTCTATTATTATTATTACTCTTCTTCCTCCTACTATTATTACTCCTCCTTCTCGTATTAGTACTCCTCTATTATTATTATTACTCTTCTTCCTCCTACTATTATTACTCCTCCTTCTCGTATTAGTACTCCTCTATTATTATTATTACTCTTCTTCCTCCTACTATTATTACTCCTCCTTCTCGTATTAGTACTCCTCTATTATTATTATTACTCTTCTTCCTCCTACTATTATTACTCCTCCTTCTCGTATTAGTACTCCTCTATTATTATTATTACTCTTCTTCCTCCTACTATTATTACTCCTCCTTCTCGTATTAGTACTCCTCTATTATTATTATTACTCTTCTTCCTCCTACTATTATTACTCCTCCTTCTCGTATTAGTACTCCTCTATTATTATTATTACTCTTCTTCCTCCTACTATTATTACTCCTCCTTCTCGTATTAGTACTCCTCTATTATTATTATTATTACTCTTCTTCCTCCTACTATTATTACTCCTCCTTCTCGTATTAGTACTCCTCTATTATTATTATTACTCTTCTTCCTCCTACTATTATTACTCCTCCTTCTCGTATTAGTACTCCTCTATTATTTATTATTACTCTTCTTCCTCCTACTATTATTACTCCTCCTTCTCGTATTAGTACTCCTCTATTATTATTATTACTCTTCTTCCTCCTACTATTATTACTCCTCCTTCTCGTATTAGTACTCCTCTATTATTATTATTACTCTTCTTCCTCCTACTATTATTACTCCTCCTTCTCGTATTAGTACTCCTCTATTATTATTATTACTCTTCTTCCTCCTACTATTATTACTCCTCCTTCTCGTATTAGTACTCCTCTATTATTATTATTACTCTTCTTCCTCCTACTATTATTACTCCTCCTTCTCGTATTAGTACTCCTCTATTATTATTATTACTCTTCTTCCTCCTACTATTATTACTCCTCCTTCTCGTATTAGTACTCCTCTATTATTAATATTATTACTTTTCTCCCTCCTACTATTATTACTCCTCCTTCTCGTATTAGTACTCCTCTATTATTATTATTATTACTCTTCTTCCTCCTACTATTATTACTCCTCCTTCTCGTATTAGTACTCCTCTATTATTATTATTACTCTTCTTCCTCCTACTATTATTACTCCTTCTCGTATTAGTACTCCTCTATTATTATTATTACTCTTCTTCCTCCTACTATTATTACTCCTCCTTCTCGTATTAGTACTCCTCTATTATTATTACTTTTCTTCTTCCTCCTACTATTATTACTCCTCCTTCTCGTATTGGTACTCCTCTATTATTATTATTACTCTTCTTCCTCCTACTATTATTACTCCTCCTTCTCGTATTAGTACTCCTCTATTATTATTATTATTATCTTCTTCCTCCTACTATTATTACTCCTCCTTCTCGTATTAGTACTCCTCTATTATTATTATTACTCTTCTTCCTCCTACTATTATTACTCCTCCTTCTCGTATTAGTACTCCTCTATTATTATTATTACTCTTCTTCCTCCTACTATTATTACTCCTCCTTCTCGTATTAGTACTCCTCTATTATTATTATTACTCTTCTTCCTCCTACTATTATTACTCCTCCTTCTCGTATTAGTACTCCTCTATTATTATTATTATTACTCTTCTTCCTCCTACTATTATTACTCCTCCTTCTCGTATTAGTACTCCTCTATTATTATTATTATTACTCTTCTTCCTCCTACTATTATTACTCCTCCTTCTCGTATTAGTACTCCTCTATTATTATTATTACTCTTCTTCCTCCTACTATTATTACTCCTCCTTCTCGTATTAGTACTCCTCTATTATTATTATTACTCTTCTTCCTCCTACTATTATTACTCCTCCTTCTCGTATTAGTACTCCTCTATTATTATTACTCTTCTTCTTCCTCCTACTATTATTACTCCTCCTTCTCGTATTAGTACTCCTCTATTATTATTACTCTTCTTCCTCCTACTATTATTACTCCTCCTTCTCGTATTAGTACTCCTCTATTATTATTATTACTCTTCTTCCTCCTACTATTATTACTCCTCCTTCTCGTATTAGTACTCCTCTATTATTATTATTACTCTTCTTCCTCCTACTATTATTACTCCTCCTTCTCGTATTAGTACTCCTCTATTATTATTATTACTCTTCTTCCTCCTACTATTATTACTCCTCCTTCTCGTATTAGTACTCCTCTATTATTATTATTACTCTTCTTCCTCCTACTATTATTACTCCTCCTTCTCGTATTAGTACTCCTCTATTATTATTATTACTCTTCTTCCTCCTACTATTATTACTCCTCCTTCTCGTATTAGTACTCCTCTATTATTATTATTACTCTTCTTCCTCCTACTATTATTACTCCTCCTTCTCGTATTAGTACTCCTCTATTATTATTATTACTCTTCTTCCTCCTACTATTATTACTCCTCCTTCTCGTATTAGTACTCCTCTATTATTATTATTACTCTTCTTCCTCCTACTATTATTACTCCTCCTTCTCGTATTAGTACTCCTCTATTATTATTATTACTCTTCTTCCTCCTACTATTATTACTCCTCCTTCTCGTATTAGTACTCCTCTATTATTATTATTACTCTTCTTCCTCCTACTATTATTACTCCTCCTTCTCGTATTAGTACTCCTCTATTATTATTATTACTCTTCTTCCTCCTACTATTATTACTCCTCCTTCTCGTATTAGTACTCCTCTATTATTATTATTACTCTTCTTCTCCTCCTACTATTATTACTCCTCCTTCTCGTATTAGTACTCCTCTATTATTATTATTACTCTTCTTCCTCCTACTATTATTACTCCTCCTTCTCGTATTAGTACTCCTCTATTATTATTATTTACTCTTCTTCCTCCTACTATTATTACTCCTCCTTCTCGTATTAGTACTCCTCTATTATTATTATTATTACTCTTCTTCCTCCTACTATTATTACTCCTCCTTCTCGTATTAGTACTCCTCTATTATTATTATTACTCTTCTTCCTCCTACTATTATTACTCCTCCTTCTCGTATTAGTACTCCTCTATTATTATTATTATTACTCTTCTTCCTCCTACTATTATTACTCCTCCTTCTCGTATTAGTACTCCTCTATTATTATTATTACTCTTCTTCCTCCTACTATTATTACTCCTCCTTCTCGTATTAGTACTCCTCTATTATTATTATTACTCTTCTTCCTCCTACTATTATTACTCCTCCTTCTCGTATTAGTACTCCTCTATTATTATTATTACTCTTCTTCCTCCTACTATTATTACTCCTCCTTCTCGTATTAGTACTCCTCTATTATTATTATTACTCTTCTTCCTCCTACTATTATTACTCCTCCTTCTCGTATTAGTACTCCTCTATTATTATTATTACTCTTCTTCCTCCTACTATTATTACTCCTCCTTCTCGTATTAGTACTCCTCTATTATTATTATTACTCTTCTTCCTCCTACTATTATTACTCCTCCTTCTCGTATTAGTACTCCTCTATTATTATTATTACTCTTCTTCCTCCTACTATTATTACTCCTCCTTCTCGTATTAGTACTCCTCTATTATTATTATTATTACTCTTCTTCCTCCTACTATTATTACTCCTCCTTCTCGTATTAGTACTCCTCTATTATTATTATTACTCTTCTTCCTCCTACTATTATTACTCCTCCTTCTCGTATTAGTACTCCTCTATTATTATTATTACTCTTCTTCCTCCTACTATTATTACTCCTCCTTCTCGTATTAGTACTCCTCTATTATTATTATTACTCTTCTTCCTCCTACTATTATTACTCCTCCTTCTCGTATTAGTACTCCTCTATTATTATTATTACTCTTCTTCCTCCTACTATTATTACTCCTCCTTCTCGTATTAGTACTCCTCTATTATTATTATTACTCTTCTTCCTCCTACTATTATTACTCCTCCTTCTCGTATTAGTACTCCTCTATTATTATTATTACTCTTCTTCCTCCTACTATTATTACTCCTCCTTCTCGTATTAGTACTCCTCTATTATTATTATTACTCTTCTTCCTCCTACTATTATTACTCCTCCTTCTCGTATTAGTACTCCTCTATTATTATTATTACTCTTCTTCCTCCTACTATTATTACTCCTCCTTCTCGTATTAGTACTCCTCTATTATTATTATTACTCTTCTTCCTCCTACTATTATTACTCCTCCTTCTCGTATTAGTACTCCTCTATTATTATTATTACTCTTCTTCCTCCTACTATTATTACTCCTCCTTCTCGTATTAGTACTCCTCTATTATTATTATTACTCTTCTTCCTCCTACTATTATTACTCCTTCTCGTATTAGTACTCCTCTATTATTATTATTACTCTTCTTCCTCCTACTATTATTACTCCTCCTTCTCGTATTAGTACTCCTCTATTATTATTATTACTCTTCTTCCTCCTACTATTATTACTCCTCCTTCTCGTATTAGTACTCCTCTATTATTATTATTACTCTTCTTCCTCCTACTATTATTACTCCTCCTTCTCGTATTAGTACTCCTCTATTATTATTATTACTCTTCTTCCTCCTACTATTATTACTCCTCCTTCTCGTATTAGTACTCCTCTATTATTATTATTACTCTTCTTCCTCCTACTATTATTACTCCTCCTTCTCGTATTAGTACTCCTCTATTATTATTATTACTCTTCTTCCTCCTACTATTATTACTCCTCCTTCTCGTATTAGTACTCCTCTATTATTATTATTACTCTTCTTCCTCCTACTATTATTACTCCTCCTTCTCGTATTAGTACTCCTCTATTATTATTATTACTCTTCTTCCTCCTACTATTATTACTCCTCCTTCTCGTATTAGTACTCCTCTATTATTATTATTACTCTTCTTCCTCCTACTATTATTACTCCTCCTTCTCGTATTAGTACTCCTCTATTATTATTATTACTCTTCTTCCTCCTACTATTATTACTCCTCCTTCTCGTATTAGTACTCCTCTATTATTATTATTACTCTTCTTCCTCCTACTATTATTACTCCTCCTTCTCGTATTAGTACTCCTCTATTATTATTATTACTCTTCTTCCTCCTACTATTATTACTCCTCCTTCTCGTATTAGTACTCCTCTATTATTATTATTACTCTTCTTCCTCCTACTATTATTACTCCTCCTTCTCGTATTAGTACTCCTCTATTATTATTATTACTCTTCTTCCTCCTACTATTATTACTCCTCCTTCTCGTATTAGTACTCCTCTATTATTATTATTACTCTTCTTCCTCCTACTATTATTACTCCTCCTTCTCGTATTAGTACTCCTCTATTATTATTATTACTCTTCTTCCTCCTACTATTATTACTCCTCCTTCTCGTATTAGTACTCCTCTATTATTATTATTACTCTTCTTCCTCCTACTATTATTACTCCTCCTTCTCGTATTAGTACTCCTCTATTATTATTATTACTCTTCTTCCTCCTACTATTATTACTCCTCCTTCTCGTATTAGTACTCCTCTATTATTATTATTATTACTCTTCTTCCTCCTACTATTATTACTCCTCCTTCTCGTATTAGTACTCCTCTATTATTATTATTATTACTCTTCTTCCTCCTACTATTATTACTCCTTCTCGTATTAGTACTCCTCTATTATTATTATTACTCTTCTTCCTCCTACTATTATTACTCCTCCTTCTCGTATTAGTACTCCTCTATTATTATTACTCTTCTTCCTCCTACTATTATTACTACTCCTTCTCGTATTAGTACTCCTCTATTATTATTATTACTCTTCTTCCTCCTACTATTATTACTCCTCCTTCTCGTATTAGTACTCCTCTATTATTATTATTATTACTCTTCTTCCTCCTACTATTATTACTCCTCCTTCTCGTATTAGTACTCCTCTATTATTATTATTAATCTTCATCCTCCTACTATTATTACTCCTCCTTCTCGTATTAGTACTCCTCTATTATATTATTATTACTCTTCTTCCTCCTACTATTATTACTCCTCCTTCTCGTATTAGTACTCCTCTATTATTATTATTACTCTTCTCTTCTTCCTCCTACTATTATTACTCCTCCTTCTCGTATTAGTACTCCTCTATTATTATTATTATTACTCTTCTTCCTCCTACTATTATTATTACTCCTCCTTCTCGTATTAGTACTCCTTTATTATTATTACTCTTCTTCCTCCTACTATTATTACTCCTCCTTCTCGTATTAGTACTCCTCTATTATTATTATTACTCTTCTTCCTCCTACTATTATTACTCCTCCTTCTCGTATTAGTACTCCTCTATTATTATTATTATTACTCTTCTTCCTCCTACTATTATTACTCCTCCTTCTCGTATTAGTACTCCTCTATTATTATTATTACTCTTCTTCCTCCTACTATTATTACTCCTCCTTCTCGTATTAGTACTCCTCTATTATTATTATTATTACTCTTCTTCCTCCTACTATTATTACTCCTCCTTCTCGTATTAGTACTCCTCTATTATTATTATTACTCTTCTTCCTCCTACTATTATTACTCCTCCTTCTCGTATTAGTACTCCTCTATTATTATTATTACTCTTCTTCCTCCTACTATTATTACTCCTCCTTCTCGTATTAGTACTCCTCTATTATTATTATTATTACTCTTCTTCCTCCTACTATTATTACTCCTCCTTCTCGTATTAGTACTCCTCTATTATTATTACTCTTCTTCCTCCTACTATTATTACTCCTCCTTCTCGTATTAGTACTCCTCTATTATCATTATTACTCTTCTTCCTCCTACTATTATTACTCCTCCTTCTCGTATTAGTACTCCTCTATTATTATTATTACTTTTCTTCTTCTTCCTCCTACTATTATTACTCCTCATTCTCGTATTAGTACTCCTCTATTATTATTATTATTACTCTTCTTCCTCCTACTATTATTACTCCTCCTTCTCGTATTAGTACTCCTCTATTATTATTATTACTCTTCTTCCTCCTACTATTATTACTCCTCCTTCTCGTATTAGTACTCCTCTATTATTATTATTACTTTTCTTCTTCTTCCTCCTACTATTATTACTCCTCATTCTCGTATTAGTACTCCTCTATTGTTATTATTATTACTCTTCTTCCTCCTACTATTATTACTCCTCCTTCTCGTATTAGTACTCCTCTATTATTATTATTACTTTTCTTCTTCTTCCTCCTACTATTATTACTCCTCATTCTCGTATTAGTACTCCTCTATTATTATTATTATTACTCTTCTTCCTCCTACTATTATTACTCCTCCTTCTCGTATTAGTACTCCTCTATTATTATTACTATTACTCTTCTTCCTCCTACTATTATTACTCCTCCTTCTCGTATTAGTACTCCTGTATTATTATTATTACTCTTCTTCCTCCTACTATTATTACTCCTCCTTCTCGTATTAGTACTCCTCTATTATTATTATTACTCTTCTTCCTCCTACTTTTATTACTCCTCCTTCTCGTATTAGTACTCCTCTATTATTATTACTTTTCTTCTTCCTCCTACTATTATTACTCCTCCTTCTCGTATTGGTACTCCTCTATTATTATTATTACTCTTCTTCCTCCTACTATTATTACTCCTCCTTCTCGTATTAGTACTCCTCTATTATTATTATTACTATTCTTCCTCCTACTATTATTACTCCTCCTTCTCGTATTAGTACTCCTCTATTATTATTATTACTCTTCTTCCTCCTACTATTATTACTCCTCCTTCTCGTATTAGTACTCCTCTATTATTATTATTATTACTCTTCTTCCTCCTACTATTATTACTCCTCCTTCTCGTATTAGTACTCCTCTATTATTATTATTACTCTTCTTCCTCCTACTATTATTACTCCTCCTTCTCGTATTAGTACTCCTCTATTATTATTATTACTCTTCTTCTTCCTCCTACTATTATTACTCCTCCTTCTCGTATTAGTACTCCTCTATTATTATTATTACTCTTCTTCCTCCTACTATTATTACTCCTCCTTCTCGTATTAGTACTCCTCTATTATTATTATTACTCTTCTTCCTCCTACTATTATTACTCCTCCTTCTCGTATTAGTACTCCTCTATTATTATTATTACTCTTCTTCCTCCTACTATTATTACTCCTCCTTCTCGTATTAGTACTCCTCTATTATTATTATTACTTTCTTCTTCTTCCTCCTACTATTATTACTCCTCCTTCTCGTATTAGTACTCCTCTATTGTTATTATTATTACTCTTCTTCCTCCTACTATTATTACTCCTCCTTCTCGTATTAGTACTCCTCTATTATTATTATTATTACTCTTCTTCCTCCTACTATTATTACTCCTCCTTCTCGTATTAGTACTCCTCTATTATTATTATTACTCTTCCTCCTCTTCTTCCTCCTACTTTTATTACTCCTCCTTTTCGTATTAGTACTCCTCTATTATTATTATTACTCTTCTTCCTCCTGCTATTATTACTCCTCCTTCTCGTATTAGTACTCCTCTATTATTATTATTACTCTTCTTCCTCCTACTATTATTACTCCTCCTTCTCGTATTAGTACTCCTCTATTATTATTATTACTCTTCTTCCTCCTACTATTATTACTCCTCCTTCTAGTATTAGTACTCCTCTATTATTATTATTACTCTTCTTCCTCCTACTATTATTACTCCTCCTTCTCGTATTAGTACTCCTCTATTATTATTATTATTACTCTTCTTCCTCCTACTATTATTACTCCTCCTTCTCGTATTAGTACTCCTCTATTATTATTATTACTCTTCTTCCTCCTACTATTATTACTCCTCCTTCTCGTATTAGTACTCCTCTATTATTATTATTACTCTTCTTCCTCCTACTATTATTACTCCTCCTTCTCGTATTAGTACTCCTCTATTATTATTATTACTCTTCTTCCTCCTACTATTATTACTCCTTCTAGTATTAGTACTCCTCTATTATTATTATTACTCTTCTTCCTCCTACTATTATTACTCATCCTTCTCGTATTAGTACTCCTCTATTATTATTATTATTACTCTTCTTCCTCCTACTATTATTACTCCTCCTTCTCGTATTAGTACTCCTCTATTATTATTATTACTTTTCTTCTTCCTCCTACTATTATTACTCCTCCTTCTCGTATAAGTACTCCTCTATTATTATTATTATTATTACTCTTCTTCCTCCTACTATTATTACTCCTCCTTCTCGTATTGGTACTCCTCTATTATTATTATTACTCTTCTTCCTCCTACTATTATTACTCCTCCTTCTCGTATTAGTACTCCTCTATTATTATTATTATTACTTTTCTTCCTCCTAGTATTATTACTCCTCCTTCTCGTATTAGTACTCCTCTATTATTATTATTACTCTTCTTCCTCCTACTATTATTACTCCTCCTTCTCGTATTAGTACTCCTCTATTATTATTATTATTACTCTTCTTCCTCCTACTATTATTACTCCTCCTTCTCGTATTAGTACTCCTCTATTATTATTATTACTCTTCTTCCTCCTACTATTATTACTCCTCCTTCTCGTATTAGTACTCCTCTATTATTATTATTACTCTTCTTCCTCCTACTATTATTACTCCTCCTTCTCGTATTAGTACTCCTCTATTATTATTATTACTCTTCTTCCTCCTACTATTATTACTCCTCCTTCTCGTATTAGTACTCCTCTATTATTATTATTACTCTTCTTCCTCCTACTATTATTACTCCTCCTTCTCGTATTAGTACTCCTCTATTATTATTATTACTCTTCTTCCTCCTACTATTATTACTCCTCCTTCTCGTATTAGTACTCCTCTATTATTATTATTACTCTTCTTCCTCCTACTATTATTACTCCTCCTTCTCGTATTAGTACTCCTCTATTATTATTATTACTCTTCTTCCTCCTACTATTATTACTCCTCCTTCTCGTATTAGTACTCCTCTATTATTATTATTACTCTTCTTCCTCCTACTATTATTACTCCTCCTTCTCGTATTAGTACTCCTCTATTATTATTATTACTCTTCTTCCTCCTACTATTATTACTCCTCCTTCTCGTATTAGTACTCCTCTATTATTATTATTACTCTTCTTCCTACTATTATTACTCCTCCTTCTCGTATTAGTACTCCTCTATTATTATTATTATTACTCTTCTTCCTCCTAATATTATTACTCCTCCTTCTCGTATTAGTACTCCTCTATTATTATTATTACTCTTCTTCCTCCTACTATTATTACTCCTCCTTCTCGTATTAGTACTCCTCTATTATTATTATTACTCTTCTTCCTCCTACTATTATTACTCCTCCTTCTCGTATTAGTACTCCTCTATTATTATTATTACTCTTCTTCCTCCTACTATTATTACTCCTCCTTCTCGTATTAGTACTCCTCTATTATTATTATTACTCTTCTTCCTCCTACTATTATTACTCATCCTTCTCGTATTAGTACTCCTCTATTATTATTATTATTACTCTTCTTCCTCCTACTATTATTACTCCTTCTCTCGTATTAGTACTCCTCTATTATTATTATTACTCTTCTTCCTCCTACTATTATTACTCCTCCTTCTCGTATTAGTACTCCTCTATTATTATTATTATTACTCTTCTTCCTCCTACTATTATTACTCCTCCTTCTCGTATTAGTACTCCTCTATTATTATTATTACTTTTCTTCTTCCTCCTACTATTATTACTCCTCCTTCTCGTATTAGTACTCCTCTATTATTATTATTATTACTCTTCTTCCTCCTACTATTATTACTCCTCCTTCTCGTATTAGTACTCCTCTATTATTATTATTACTCTTCTTCCTCCTACTATTATTACTCCTCCTTCTCGTATTAGTACTCCTCTATTATTATTATTATTACTCTTCTTCCTCCTACTATTATTACTCCTCCTTCTCGTATTAGTACTCCTCTATTATTATTATTACTCTTCTTCCTCCTACTATTATTACTCCTCCTTCTCGTATTAGTACTCCTCTATTATTATTATTACTCTTCTTCCTCCTACTATTATTACTCCTCCTTCTCGTATTAGTACTCCTCTATTATTATTATTACTCTTCTTCCTCCTACTATTATTACTCCTCCTTCTAGTATTAGTACTCCTCTATTATTATTATTACTCTTCTTCCTCCTACTATTATTACTCCTCCTTCTCGTATTAGTACTCCTCTATTATTATTATTACTCTTCTTCCTCCTACTATTATTACTCCTCCTTCTCGTATTAGTACTCCTCTATTATTATTATTACTCTTCTTCCTCCTACTATTATTACTCCTCCTTCTCGTATTAGTACTCCTCTATTATTATTATTACTCTTCTTCCTCCTACTATTATTACTCCTCCTTCTCGTATTAGTACTCCTCTATTATTATTATTACTCTTCTTCCTCCTACTATTATTACTCCTCCTTCTCGTATTAGTACTCCTCTATTATTATTATTATTACTCTTCTTCCTCCTACTATTATTACTCCTCCTTCTCGTATTAGTACTCCTCTATTATTATTATTACTCTTCTTCCTCCTACTATTATTACTCCTCCTTCTCGTATTAGTACTCCTCTATTATTATTATTATTATTACTCTTCTTCCTCCTACTATTATTACTCCTCCTTCTCGTATTAGTACTCCTCTATTATTATTATTACTCTTCTTCCTCCTACTATTATTACTCCTCCTTCTCGTATTAGTACTCCTCTATTATTATTATTATTACTTTTCTTCCTCCTAGTATTATTACTCCTCCTTCTCGTATTAGTACTCCTCTATTATTATTATTACTCTTCTTCCTCCTACTATTATTACTCCTCCTTCTCGTATTAGTACTCCTCTATTATTATTATTACTCTTCTTCCTCCTACTATTATTACTCCTCCTTCTCGTATTAGTACTCCTCTATTATTATTATTACTCTTCTTCCTCCTACTATTATTACTCCTCCTTCTCGTATTGGTACTCCTCTATTATTATTATTACTCTTCTTCCTCCTCCTACTATTATTACTCCTCCTTCTCGTATTAGTACTCCTCTATTATTATTATTACTCTTCTTCCTCCTACTATTATTACTCCTCCTTCTCGTATTAGTACTCCTCTATTATTATTATTACTCTTCTTCCTCCTACTATTATTACTCCTCCTTCTCGTATTAGTACTCCTCTATTATTATTATTACTCTTCTTCCTCCTACTATTATTACTCCTCCTTCTCGTATTAGTACTCCTCTATTATTATTATTACTCTTCTTCCTCCTACTATTATTACTCCTCCTTCTCGTATTAGTACTCCTCTATTATTATTATTACTCTTCTTCCTCCTACTATTATTACTCCTCCTTCTCGTATTAGTACTCCTCTATTATTATTATTACTCTTCTTCCTCCTACTATTATTACTCCTCCTTCTCGTATTAGTACTCCTCTATTATTATTATTACTCTTCTTCCTCCTACTATTATTACTCCTCCTTCTCGTATTAGTACTCCTCTATTATTATTATTACTCTTCTTCCTCCTACTATTATTACTCCTCCTTCTCGTATTAGTACTCCTCTATTATTATTATTACTCTTCTTCCTCCTACTATTATTACTCCTCCTTCTAGTATTAGTACTCCTCTATTATTATTATTACTCTTCTTCCTCCTACTATTATTACTCCTCCTCCTTCTCGTATTAGTACTCCTCTATTATTATTATTACTCTTCTTCCTCCTACTATTATTACTCCCTCCTTCTCGTATTAGTACTCCTCTATTATTATTATTACTCTTCTTCCTCCTACTATTATTACTCCTCCTTCTCGTATTAGTACTCCTCTATTATTATTATTACTCTTCTTCCTCCTACTATTATTACTCCTCCTTCTCGTATTAGTACTCCTCTATTATTATTATTACTCTTCTTCCTCCTACTATTATTACTTCTCCTTCTCGTATTAGTACTCCTCTATTATTATTATTACTCTTCTTCCTCCTACTATTATTACTCCTCCTTCTCGTATTGGTACTCCTCTATTATTATTATTACTCTTCTTCCTCCTACTATTATTACTCCTCCTTCTCGTATTAGTACTCCTCTATTATTATTATTACTCTTCTTCCTCCTACTATTATTACTCCTCCTTCTCGTATTAGTACTCCTCTATTATTATTATTACTCTTCTTCCTCCTACTATTATTACTCCTCCTTCTCGTATTAGTACTCCTCTATTATTATTATTACTCTTCTTCCTCCTACTATTATTACTCCTCCTTCTCGTATTAGTACTCCTCTATTATTATTATTACTCTTCTTCCTCCTACTATTATTACTCCTCCTTCTCGTATTAGTACTCCTCTATTATTATTATTACTCTTCTTCCTCCTACTATTATTACTCATCCTTCTCGTATTAGTACTCCTCTATTATTATTATTACTCTTCTTCCTCCTACTATTATTACTCCTTCTCGTATTAGTACTCCTCTATTATTATTATTACTCTTCTTCCTCCTACTATTATTACTCCTCCTTCTCGTATTAGTACTCCTCTATTATTATTACTATTCTTCTTCCTCCTACTATTATTACTCCTCCTTCTCGTATTAGTACTCCTCTATTATTATTATTACTCTTCTTCCTCCTACTATTATTACTCCTCCTTCTCGTATTAGTACTCCTCTATTATTATTATTATTATTACTCTTCTTCCTCCTACTATTATTACTCCTCCTTCTCGTATTAGTACTCCTCTATTATCATTATTACTCTTCTTCCTCCTACTATTATTACTCCTCCTTCTCGTATTAGTACTCCTCTATTATTATTATTATTACTCTTCTTCCTCCTACTATTATTACTCCTCCTTCTCGTATTAGTACTCCTCTATTATTATTATTACTCTTCTTCCTCCTACTATTATTACTCCTCCTTCTCGTATTAGTACTCCTCTATTATTATTATTATTACTCTTCTTCCTCCTACTATTATTACTCCTCCTTCTCGTATTAGTACTCCTCTATTATTATTATTACTCTTCTTCCTCCTACTATTATTACTCCTCCTTCTCGTATTAGTACTCCTCTATTATTATTATTACTCTTCTTCCTCCTACTATTATTACTCCTCCTTCTCGTATTAGTACTCCTCTATTATTATTATTACTCTTCTTCCTCCTACTATTATTACTCCTCCTTCTCGTATTAGTACTCCTCTATTATTATTATTACTCTTCTTCCTCCTACTATTATTACTCCTCCTTCTCGTATTAGTACTCCTCTATTATTATTATTACTCTTCTTCCTCCTACTATTATTACTCCTCCTTCTCGTATTAGTACTCCTCTATTATTATTATTACTCTTCTTCCTCCTACTATTATTACTCCTCCTTCTCGTATTAGTACTCCTCTATTATTATTATTACTCTTCTTCCTCCTACTATTATTACTCCTCCTTCTCGTATTAGTACTCCTCTATTATTATTATTACTCTTCTTCCTCCTACTATTATTACTCCTCCTTCTCGTATTAGTACTCCTCTATTATTATTATTACTCTTCTTCCTCCTACTATTATTACTCCTCCTTCTCGTATTAGTACTCCTCTATTATTATTATTACTCTTCTTCCTCCTACTATTATTACTCCTCCTTCTCGTATTAGTACTCCTCTATTATTATTATTACTCTTCTTCCTCCTACTATTATTACTCCTCCTTCTCGTATTAGTACTCCTCTATTATTATTATTACTCTTCTTCCTCCTACTATTATTACTCCTCCTTCTCGTATTAGTACTCCTCTATTATTATTATTACTCTTCTTCCTCCTACTATTATTACTCCTCCTTCTCGTATTAGTACTCCTCTATTATTATTATTACTCTTCTTCCTCCTACTATTATTACTCCTCCTTCTCGTATTAGTACTCCTCTATTATTATTATTACTTCTTCTTCCTCCTACTATTATTACTCCTCCTTCTCGTATTAGTACTCCTCTATTATTATTATTACTCTTCTTCCTCCTACTATTATTACTCCTCCTTCTCGTATTAGTACTCCTCTATTATTATTATTACTCTTCTTCCTCCTACTATTATTACTCCTCCTTCTCGTATTAGTACTCCTCTATTATTATTATTACTCTTCTTCCTCCTACTTTTATTACTCCTCCTTCTCGTATTGGTACTCCTCTATTATTATTACTTTTCTTCTTCCTCCTACTATTATTACTCCTCCTTCTCGTATTAGTACTCCTCTATTATTATTATTACTCTTCTTCCTCCTACTATTATTACTCCTCCTTCTCGTATTAGTACTCCTCTATTATTATTATTACTCTTCTTCCTCCTACTATTATTACTCCTCCTTCTCGTATTAGTACTCCTCTATTATTATTATTACTCTTCTTCTTCCTCCTACTATTATTACTCCTCCTTCTCGTATTAGTACTCCTCTATTATTATTATTACTCTTCTTCCTCCTACTATTATTACTCCTCCTTCTCGTATTAGTACTCCTCTATTATTATTATTACTCTTCTTCCTCCTACTATTATTACTCCTCCTTCTCGTATTAGTACTCCTCTATTATTATTATTACTCTTCTTCCTCCTACTATTATTACTCCTCCTTCTCGTATTAGTACTCCTCTATTATTATTATTACTTTTCTTCTTCTTCCTCCTACTATTATTACTCCTCATTCTCGTATTAGTACTCCTCTATTGTTATTATTACTCTTCTTCCTCCTACTATTATTACTCCTCCTTCTCGTATTAGTACTCCTCTATTATTATTATTACTTTTCTTCTTCTTCCTCCTACTATTATTACTCCTCATTCTCGTATTAGTACTCCTCTATAATTATTATTACTCTTCTTCCTCCTACTATTATTACTCCTCCTTCTCGTATTAGTACTCCTCTATTATTATTACTTTTCTTCTTCTTCTTCCTCCTACTATTATTACTCCTCCTTCTCGTATTAGTACTCCTCTATTATTATTACTCTTCTTCCTCCTACTATTATTACTCCTCCTTCTCGTATTAGTACTCCTCTATTATTAATATTATTACTTTTCTCCCTCCTACTATTATTACTCCTCCTTCTCGTATTAGTACTCCTCTATTATTATTCTTACTCTTCTTGCTCCTACTATTATTACTCCTCCTTCTCGTATTAGTACTCCTCTATTATTATTATTACTCTTCTTCCTCCTACTATTATTACTCCTCCTTCTCGTATTAGTACTCC
This sequence comes from Chrysogorgia sp. JL179-B06, assembly GCA_035772405.1. Lineage (NCBI taxonomy): Eukaryota > Metazoa > Cnidaria > Anthozoa > Scleralcyonacea > Chrysogorgiidae > Chrysogorgia > Chrysogorgia sp. JL179-B06. Next base: position 339,931 of record JAYKKM010000183.1, on the reverse strand, counting down.
TCTATTATTATTACTTTTCTTCTTCTTCTTCCTCCTACTATTATTACTCCTCCTTCTCGTATTAGTACTCCTCTATTATTATTATTACTCTTCTTCCTCCTACTATTATTACTCCTCCTTCTCGTATTAGTACTCCTCTATTATTATTATTACTCTTCTTCCTCCTACTATTATTACTCCTCCTTCTCGTATTAGTACTCCTCTATTATTATTATTACTCTTCTTCCTCCTACTATTATTACTCCTCCTTCTCGTATTAGTACTCCTCTATTATTATTATTATTACTCTTCTTCCTCCTACTATTATTACTCCTCCTTCTCGTATTAGTACTCCTCTATTATTATTATTACTCTTCTTCCTCCTACTATTATTACTCCTTCTCGTATTAGTACTCCTCTATTATTATTATTACTCTTCTTCCCTCCTACTATTATTACTCCTCCTTCTCGTATTAGTACTCCTCTATTATTATTATTACTCTTCTTCCTCCTACTATTATTACTCCTCCTTCTCGTATTAGTACTCCTCTATTATTATTATTACTCTTCTTCCTCCTACTATTATTACTCCTCCTTCTCGTATTAGTACTCCTCTATTATTATTATTACTTTTCTTCTTCTTCCTCCTACTATTATTACTCCTCATTCTCGTATTAGTACTCCTCTATTATTAATTATTACTCTTCTTCCTCCTACTATTATTACTCCTCCTTCTCGTATTAGTACTCCTCTATTATTATTATTATTACTCTTCTTCCTCCTACTATTATTACTCCTCCTTCTCGTATTAGTACTCCTCTATTATTATTATTACTCTTCTTCCTCCTCTTCTTCCTCCTACTTTTATTACTCCTCCTTTTCGTATTGGTACTCCTCTATTATTATTATTACTCTTCTTCCTCCTGCTATTATTACTCCTCCTTCTCGTATTAGTACTCCTCTATTATTATTATTACTCTTCTTCCTCCTACTATTATTACTCATCCTTCTCGTATTAGTACTCCTCTATTATTATTATTACTCTTCTTCCTCCTACTATTATTACTCCTCCTTCTAGTATTAGTACTCCTCTATTATTATTATTACTCTTCTTCCTCCTACTATTATTACTCCTCCTTCTCGTATTAGTACTCCTCTATTATTATTATTACTCTTCTTCCTCCTACTATTATTACTCCTTCTAGTATTAGTACTCCTCTATTATTATTATTACTCTTCTTCCTCCTACTATTATTACTCATCCTTCTCGTATTAGTACTCCTCTATTATTATTATTACTCTTCTTCCTCCTACTATTATTACTCCTCCTTCTCGTATTAGTACTCCTCTATTATTATTATTACTCTTCTTCCTCCTACTATTATTACTCCTCCTTCTCGTATTAGTACTCCTCTATTATTATTATTACTTTTCTTCTTCCTCCTACTATTATTACTCCTCCTTCTCGTATTAGTACTCCTCTATTATTATTACTTTTCTTCTTCTTCTTCCTCCTACTATTATTACTCCTCCTTCTCGTATAAGTACTCCTCTATTATTATTATTATTATTACTCTTCTTCCTCCTACTATTATTACTCCTCCTTCTCGTATTAGTACTCCTCTATTATTATTATTATTACTTTTCTTCTTCCTCCTACTATTATTACTCCTCCTTCTCGTATTGGTACTCCTCTATTATTATTATTACTCTTCTTCCTCCTATTATTACTCCTCCTTCTCGTATTAGTACTCCTCTATTATTATTATTACTCTTCTTCCTCTTACTTTTATTACTCCTCCTTCTCGTATTGGTACTCCTCTATTATTATTATTACTCTTCTTCCTCCTACTATTATTACTCCTTCTCGTATTAGTACTCCTCTATTATTATTATTACTCTTCTTCCTCCTACTATTATTACTCCTCCTTCTCGTATTAGTACTCCTCTATTATTATTATTACTCTTCTTCCTCCTACTATTATTACTCCTCCTTCTCGTATTAGTACTCCTCTATTATTATTATTACTTTTCTTCTTCTTCCTCTTACTATTATTACTCCTCATTCTCGTATTAGTACTCCTCTATTGTTATTATTATTACTCTTCTTCCTCCTCCTATTATTACTCCTCCTTCTCGTATTAGTACTCCTCTATTATTATTATTACTTTTCTTCTTCTTCCTCCTACTATTATTACTCCTCATTCTCGTATTAGTACTCCTCTATTATTATTATTACTCTTCTTCCTCCTACTATTATTACTCCTCCTTCTCGTATTAGTACTCCTCTATTATTATTACTTTTCTTCTTCTTCTTCCTCCTACTATTATTACTCCTCCTTCTCGTATTAGTACTCCTCTATTATTATTACTCTTCTTCCTCCTACTATTATTACTCCTCCTTCTCGTATTAGTACTCCTCTATTATTATTACTATTACTCTTCTTCCTCCTACTATTATTACTCCTCCTTCTCGTATTAGTACTCCTGTATCATTATTATTACTCTTCTTGCTCCTACTATTATTACTCCTCCTTCTCGTATTAGTACTCCTCTATTATTATTATTACTCTTCTTCCTCCTACTTTTATTACTCCTCCTTCTCGTATTGGTACTCCTCTATTATTATTACTTTTCTTCTTCTTCTTCCTCCTACTATTATTACTCCTCCTTCTCGTATTGGTACTCCTCTATTATTATTATTACTCTTCTTCCTCCTACTATTATTACTCCTCCTTCTCGTATTAGTACTCCTGTATTATTATTATTACTCTTCTTCCTCCTACTATTATTACTCCTCCTTCTCGTATTAGTACTCCTCTATTATTATTATTACTCTTCTTCCTCCTACTTTTATTACTCCTCCTTCTCGTATTGGTACTCCTCTATTATTATTACTTTTCTTCTTCCTCCTACTATTATTACTCCTCCTTCTCGTATTGGTACTCCTCTATTATTATTATTACTCTTCTTCCTCCTACTATTATTACTCCTCCTTCTCGTATTAGTACTCCTCTATTATTATTATTACTCTTCTTCCTCCTACTATTATTACTCCTCCTTCTCGTATTAGTACTCCTCTATTATTATTATTACTCTTCTTCTTCCTCCTACTATTATTACTCCTCCTTCTCGTATTAGTACTCCTCTATTATTATTATTACTCTTCTTCCTCCTACTATTATTACTCCTCCTTCTCGTATTAGTACTCCTCTATTATTATTATTACTCTTCTTCCTCCTACTATTATTACTCCTCCTTCTCGTATTAGTACTCCTCTATTATTATTATTACTCTTCTTCCTCCTACTATAATTACTCCTCCTTCTCGTATTAGTACTCCTCTATTATTATTATTACTTTTCTTCTTCTTCCTCCTACTATTATTACTCCTCATTCTCGTATTAGTACTCCTCTATTGTTATTATTATTACTCTTCTTCCTCCTACTATTATTACTCCTCCTTCTCGTATTAGTACTCCTCTATTATTATTATTACTTTTCTTCTTCTTCCTCCTACTATTATTACTCCTCATTCTCGTATTAGTACTCCTCTATTATTATTATTACTCTTCTTCCTCCTACTATTATTACTCCTCCTTCTCGTATTAGTACTCCTCTATTATTATTACTTTTTTCTTCTTCTTCCTCCTACTATTATTACTCCTCCTTCTCGTATTAGTACTCCTCTATTATTATTACTCTTCTTCCTCCTACTATTATTACTCCTCCTTCTCGTATTAGTACTCCTCTATTATTATTACTATTACTCTTCTTCCTCCTACTATTATTACTCCTCCTTCTCGTATTAGTACTCCTGTATCATTATTATTACTCTTCTTGCTCCTACTATTATTACTCCTCCTCGTATTAGTACTCCTCTATTATTATTATTACTCTTCTTCCTCCTACTTTTATTACTCCTCCTTCTCGTATTGGTACTCCTCTATTATTATTACTTTTCTTCTTCTTCTTCCTCCTACTATTATTACTCCTCCTTCTCGTATTGGTACTCCTCTATTATTATTATTACTCTTCTTCCTCCTACTATTATTACTCCTCCTTCTCGTATTAGTACTCCTCTATTATTATTATTACTCTTCTTCCTCCTACTATTATTACTCCTCCTTCTCGTATTAGTACTCCTCTATTATTATTATTACTCTTCTTCCTCCTACTATTATTACTCCTCCTTCTCGTATTAGTACTCCTCTATTATTATTATTATTACTCTTCTTCCTCCTACTATTATTACTCCTCCTTCTCGTATTAGTACTCCTCTATTATTATTATTACTCTTCTTCCTCCTACTATTATTACTCCTCCTTCTCGTATTAGTACTCCTCTATTATTATTATTACTCTTCTTCTTCCTCCTACTATTATTACTCCTCCTTCTCGTATTAGTACTCCTCTATTATTATTATTACTCTTCTTCCTCCTACTATTATTACTCCTCCTTCTCGTATTAGTACTCCTCTATTATTATTATTACTCTTCTTCCTCCTACTATTATTACTCCTCCTTCTCGTATTAGTACTCCTCTATTATTATTATTACTCTTCTTCCTCCTACTATTATTACTCCTCCTTCTCGTATTAGTACTCCTCTATTATTATTATTACTTTTCTTCTTCTTCCTCCTACTATTATTACTCCTCATTCTCGTATTAGTACTCCTCTATTGTTATTAATTATTACTCTTCTTCCTCCTACTATTATTACTCCTCCTTCTCGTATTAGTACTCCTCTATTATTATTATTATTACTCTTCTTCCTCCTACTATTATTACTCCTCCTTCTCGTATTAGTACTCCTCTATTATTATTATTACTCTTCTTCCTCCTCTTCTTCCTCCTACTTTTATTACTCCTCCTTTTCGTATTGGTACTCCTCTATTATTATTATTACTCTTCTTCCTCCTGCTATTATTACTCCTCCTTCTCGTATTAGTACTCCTCTATTATTATTATTACTCTTCTTCCTCCTACTATTATTACTCATCCTTCTCGTATTAGTACTCCTCTATTATTATTATTACTCTTCTTCCTCCTACTATTATTACTCCTTCTAGTATTAGTACTCCTCTATTATTATTATTACTCTTCTTCCTCCTACTATTATTACTCATCCTTCTCGTATTAGTACTCCTCTATTATTATTATTATTACTCTTCTTCCTCCTACTATTATTACTCCTCCTTCTCGTATTAGTACTCCTCTATTATTATTATTACTCTTCTTCCTCCTACTATTATTACTCCTCCTTCTCGTATTAGTACTCCTCTATTATTATTATTACTCTTCTTCCTCCTACTATTATTACTCCTCCTTCTCGTATTAGTACTCCTCTATTATTATTACTTTTCTTCTTCTTCTTCCTCCTACTATTATTACTCCTCCTTCTCGTATAAGTACTCCTCTATTATTATTATTATTATTACTCTTCTTCCTCCTACTATTATTACTCCTCCTTCTCGTATTAGTACTCCTCTATTATTATTATTATTACTTTTCTTCTTCCTCCTACTATTATTACTCCTCCTTCTCGTATTGGTACTCCTCTATTATTATTATTACTCTTCTTGCTCCTATTATTACTCCTCCTTCTCGTATTAGTACTCCTCTATTATTATTATTACTCTTCTTCCTCTTACTTTTATTACTCCTCCTTCTCGTATTGGTACTCCTCTATTATTATTATTACTCTTCTTCTTCCTCCTACTATTATTAGTCCTTCTCGTATTAGTACTCCTCTATTATTATTACTTTTCTTCTTCCTCCTACTATTATTACTCCTCCTTCTCGTATTAGTACTCCTCTATTATTATTATTATTACTCTTCTTCCTCCTACTATTATTACTCCTCCTTCTCGTATTAGTACTCCTCTATTATTATTATTATTACTCTTCTTCCTCCTACTATTATTACTCCTCCTTCTCGTATTAGTACTCCTCTATTATTATTATTACTTTTCTTCCTCCTACTATTATTACTCCTCCTTCTCGTATTAGTACTCCTCTATTATTATTATTATTACTCTTCTTCCTACTATTATTACTCCTCCTCGTATTAGTACTCCTCTATTATTATTATTACTCTTCTTCCTCCTACTATTATTACTCCTCCTTCTCGTATTAGTACTCCTCTATTATTATTATTATTACTTTTCTTCTTCCTCCTACTATTATTACTCCTCCTTCTCGTATTAGTACTCCTCTATTATTATTATTACTCTTCTTCCTCCTACTATTATTACTCCTCCTTCTCGTATTAGTACTCCTCTATTATTATTATTATTATTACTTTTCTTCTTCCTCCTACTATTATTACTCCTCCTTCTCGTATTAGTACTCCTCTATTATTATTATTATTACTTTTCTTCCTCCTACTATTATTACTCCTCCTTCTCGTATTGGTACTCCTCTATTATTATTATTATTATTACTCTTCTTCCTCCTACTATTATTACTCCTCCTTCTCGTATTAGTACTCCTCTATTATTATTATTACTCTTCTTCCTCCTACTATTATTACTCCTCCTTCTCGTATTGGTACTCCTCTATTATTATTATTACTCTTCTTCCTCCTACTATTATTACTCCTCCTTCTCGTATTAGTACTCCTCTATTATTATTATTACTTTTCTTCTTCCTCCTACTATTATTACTCCTCCTTCTCGTATTAGTACTCCTCTATTATTATTACTTTTCTTCTTCTTCCTCCTACTATTATTACTCCTCCTTCTCGTATTAGTACTCCTCTATTATTATTATTATTACTTTTCTTCCTCCTACTATTATTACTCCTCCTTCTCGTATTGGTACTCCTCTATTATTATTATTATTATTACTCTTCTTCCTCCTACTATTATTACTCCTCCTTCTCGTATTAGTACTCCTCTATTATTATTATTACTTTTCTTCTTCCTCCTACTATTATTACTCATCCTTCTCGTATTAGTACTCCTCTATTATTATTATTACTCTTCTTCCTCCTACTATTATTACTCATCCTCCCATTATTACTCTTCCTCCTTAGCCTCCTATTATTACTCCTCCTCCTTTTGCTCTTCCTCCTCTTACTACCAATACTACTCCTGTTGTTGCTGCTGCTGCTAGTGCAAGTGCTGTTGCTCTTGTTACTACTGCTAATTAAACAGCTAGTATTGCTGCAACTGCAGCTGCTAGTACAACCGCTACTGCTAGAGCTAGAGTAGTGCAACTGCCACTGCTACTGCCACTGTTAGAATGAACCATTACCTTGACACATTTGATTTGAAGGGGCTCCGTGTTTTGAAGGTACGTCATACGTTTCATCTGAAACTGAAACAAAGTCAGCGACAGTTCCCGAGTCTCTTTCGGAATTTACCATGCCCGGCACAATAGGTAACGGTTTGTCGTAAACATCGGTATCTTTAACAACATATGTCAGATTAACGTACGCCTTCCCTGGTTTACATGTTCGGTGTATCGGTGGGGCTAAGACATCATAACTGCTATCCAAACTGCTATCCAAAGTGTCATCAAAATCAACATTTTCATTTCGACGAGGAACATAATCATAATTGGAAGCTTGAACTGGTGGAGGAACAATGTCGTAATTTTCTGCTATACTACTTTCACTCAAGGATCTTTGGCGGAGATAAGGAACTGAATTGTAGCTTGTATTACTTGGAGTCTGGTAATGAAGCGGTTTATTAGGTACTTGTGGGGGTACATCGTATATATCTATCTGTTCTATTCCTTTGTCAATCGGAAGTGGTGGTGGTACGTTATCATAAGTAGAGTGAGCAGGCGGCACATCATAATTTGGTTGATCTGTATCACGAAATGAGCCTTTGTTTGTAGATTGAGGAACATCATATTGGCCGCCGCCAGATTGTTTACTTGTATGTTTAGGAACAGGAGGGGGTATATCATCATACTGCAGAGATGGCTGATTAGACGGGGGGACATCGTAGTCAGGTTCAGGTTCCGAGGAAGATGACATATCAAGAGTACCTCGTGGAGAAACATAATGCGGACTTCTTCGAGACACAGCTTTTACGGGAGGTGGTACAAAATCATAATTGGGAATAGTGGTTACAGGAGCTGGTTGTATATCGTTCTCCCATTCACTGCCCTTAACAGCAAATTCACTTTCATGACCTCCACGACGAGGGGCAGGAACAATATCGTACGCCGATGCAGTTTGTGTAGGTGGTGAAACAGAAACTAAATCGCTATTATTATTCTTTTCACTTGGAGATACATGAATTCCACTATCCCGACTTCCACTTGTCATCAATTCAGAAATACTTACAGGACAATGTTCATCAACATTACGTGATTCGTCTGAATGGTTGGGAGTACTTGTTTCTTGACTTTTATTCTCGGGCTGCGATATGTCTAGGATAAAATAATTGGTTGAGATTTCGCTGAGGTCTATTACAACAAAATATCCAACATTTGAGGATTTGGAGTCCTCGGGTCATTGCGACACTCCACACAAAAATCGTTTTACCAGTTTTAGTCGGCAGAAGTTATATTTTAGTCGGCAGAAGTTATATTTTAGACGTGTTCGATTTAACACGGAAAAGTAGAATCATTAACTTTTAGCACTTTAAGACTCCCAGCTCGCACTCGGTGCTTTGGTGATTCATGATAACTTCTCGAATCGCATGGTCCTCGTGCCTTATGTAAATGTAATCAACGAGAGAACACCAAAGACATACATTTATTAAAATGTCATCATGTTTTCATTCCGTATTGAAAGTGCGTTATTAACGTAAGATGTAATTAACCATTTCACCAGCTAACCAGGGTCATTTTAGTAGGCACCCAACGGAAAGACAATATTTTGACAAGCTTCGATCGATAGGATGTAGTCGATACAAGGTCTGACATCAGGGGGGAGACGGAAGTTTACCGTGAGACTTAATAGCTATATTATTAGGGCACTACTCCTATCTCTGGAATTAACCACTTACCCCAGCCGGAGTTAGTCCCAATTTTAAGGCTCTTGGTGAAAGCCCGACCTCCAATTCGTACTGCTCATTGGATTATGGCAACACTAATTTTCAGTATCCCGCGGGACCGATATCTGAACAAGGTGCACCAGCAATTTTTACAATTACGATTTTCCATCAGTAGTAGTAACCAGTGGCGAAGCTGGCCATAGCAACTGGTCATGCTATGCTAATTTATAAGGATCTGCATATTTTGAAAACAATACATTTCTAAAGGTCTGAATATGTAAAATAATTTTAAAATTTGCATAGCATGACCAGTTGCTATGGCCAGCTTCGCCACTGGTAGTAACCCCATTTATTATTACATCGAGTCGGTTTCCTTTGATGTACCGCGGGATGTATGCGCCATACATCCCTATGAATACTAATAAGATGAGAAACGGGAAAAAAACTAGGAAAATCTTTGTCCAAGGTGGACAAACCTCCTCAATGTAATAATAAGTCAGATAAACACCTCGAACAACGGATTTATGCGATATACAGCCCTCGGACGCTACGCGTCCTCGGGGCTGTATGCCGCATAAATCCCTCGTTCTCGGTGCTTATCTATTACTTACAGTGCTTGACTTTTATTGACCAATATACTATTAAGGTCGGTATTATGTATGTTGAACTTGTCATACATGATAACTAGGTGATTTACCCAGTGAATTGACATTGAATTCACTGCGTCGCATTAATTATCACCCACGCTTCGAGAACTCACTCACAAAAAGATGAGTAATGAGATGTAAACGCGAACAAAAAATCTGATTGGTCATACAAGTGCACAACAACTTGCGTTATAGGAGAGTTCGTGTAATTGACATTTTTCCTTTCCTTCGAAGAAAAGAGTTACCATAATTTATTGTGTTTTTAAAAAGAAAAAGGTCCACTGAATTACATGCTTGCATGAGTAAATTTAATTAACAACAGGGTGCTCCGATACTTGTTTCATTTCCTGGTCTGTTCTCATGAGCTCAGATGAATTCTGTGTTCCGGGTGACAGGAATTGCCTCGGTGTCCGTTTTATAAGTGTTCATATGACATTTTGAGTTGTCCCGAAGAAAGTTTATGGAAGCCCCTGTGCACACATTATCTCGGGACTACGACCCTTTTGACACAAGTTTTTTGTTCGCATTATGGCGTATAATATGGAAATGGTCTGAAAATATGGTTGCATATCTAATAAAATGCACACAAGAGTATAAATCAATGAGAGAATTGAAAGGCATATAGATTTTGAGACTGACCTCGTTGTATTTTTTGGGGAGATACAAACTATCCTGGCGGGTAGTTTTGAAGATTTTGGCCTAGTTCATACATCTGAAAACTGAAAACCATTTACTACAGATACTGTATGAGTGAAAGTGTTAAAAGGACGTTAACGAAAGTTTGATAAAAATGAAATAAAAAAGGATAGGATCGCGTAAAGGAGAAGATAAAAGCTCGCAGGCAAGATTATCGTTCGTGATATAACTGGGACGATTTCATACAAATATGGCATGGTTCCCCTGCAACGAAAGACTTCTGGGCGTCCCTGTATTGCATTCTTTCTGAAAGGCAACTCTGGAACCATTAGTATACTGCAGGTGAGGCAACTTTGTCAGCCAGTTTTCGAAGGAGAATATCGCGTCTTATGCTATCGAATGCTTTTGACAGATCCAGTAAAATCAATATTGTCATTTAAGAAATACAAAACATTTTCTGTGTTTCCCACAGTTTTAGTAGAAATTGACAGGTGACTAAAGTTTCTCATGCCGTGATTGGTCGAGATGGACGTTTTCTATTTAACAATTAGTCACCGAAGTCGAGGTGATTAATCGTTATATACTTCTTGCAAGTAGAGGCCAAAATGTGCTTAACAAAAAGCGATTTTCCAGACGGAACTGGTTTTTGCTTGTTTAATAGTACAAATTAAGCCGGCTTCACTTTTGTGCAACTCAAAGTACATGTACTCTTGTCAATCTGCTGTTTAACAATGACTACTTCAGCAGACTTTGGTTTAATTCTCTTCCCCGTTTTCCAAAGTAGATGGAGATAAAGAACCATGCTATCGGCATTCTGCGTGTCTTGTACAATTTTTGGATTGTTTCACGGCTGTCAGTGTCAATATATAATATTTTTTCTGAACCGTACCACTGAGCTTTTTTCCTTCACTGACGAGCTGCTTGAGGTAGGAACTTAGTGTTTTATTAGCCTCACTGGATAAGTAATACTGTCAGAGATTGAAATTTGTTTGTAGTACGGAGGATAACGGTCAAGACTACAGCTCGGATTGACAACAAACTTGTTTTTGTAAAAACTGCCCTCTTTTTTCGGGCAGAGACGTAAAATATTGAAAGGCATTTGTTCATCTCTTCAAAATCCATGCTATAAACTTTCAAGTGTTGTCTTAAATTCAGTTTGTTGTTCAAACTATTCTGGCTGCTAAATGAAGATTTTGGCAAAATTACTTGTTGTTTTGATCGCATCGCCGATTGCTGGCGACCCTGTCAACACCACCAGCAAGACAAGAGTATTTTTACTATATTTAGTTGCTTCTTTAGTATGTCTTTGAATAGTATTTTCTTTAATTTTGTAAGTTTTTCATCCGCAACATCGATAAATCGAGAAACCGCCATTTTTAAATCGCTGAAAATGTTATAGTCACCTCACGCGAGGAATACACTCTTTTATAAAGACGTTTTGTTCCATAGCCTCTAGAATGACGTGACCACGATCGGTCGGGGGACTGGGTCAATAACTAGCATGCGTGCAGACCTCACGCAGAAAGAACTGCACGCAGGCTAGTCAAGAACAAGAACAAGAGCCAAAATTGGGTTTTGCTACATGCGGGGCGTTCTTTGTCAACGATCGTCTTCTGGACGATCTTTTTTAGTATCCGCGAGAGGTGGGCGGACAGCAGAAAATTTTTTTGGGATCACTTCCCATGGGAAGCCATCTGATTGGCTAACACGAAACAACTTTTATCCATCCTAACCCTAACCGCCCGTATTTTCTCCCCGAAGGTTTTGCTAATGCATTTTAAATGACACATTGTTTCCATGGTAACTAAATAGGCTTTTTCAACATTACCACGGCTCAATAGGGTACTATTGCTACTCATTATATTTCTTCAGAAATTTTGGTTTTGCAGCTTTAAGTTTGTCTCCAAGTAAATTTGTTACGTCGTTATGACATCATCTGATTTCCATAGCAACGTATGTGATATTCTCTTGACTTGGTTCACAGGCTTCCCAAGCTTACGGCACTTTTATTATATTTGACTCTTTATTTACGATCTACTTTAATGGACTTGCAACGGGAATTCATTCGATTTCATTAAATCTGTGTAATTTGGTGTGAAATCTGGGGCAATTGAGGATTTCCAGCGATCGGTTGCAGCACTTTTACTATTATGATATTTGAGTACTTTATGTACGATATATTGCAATGGGAATTCATTCGAATTCGTTAAAATGCTAGAATATTGCCATAAATTGCGCAACTAGGAATTTTCGAGGACAGGGGTCCATGAATGCTATTAGGGCAAAGTTACTTTAGCGTCCACATTTTCGGCATTTTTATAGGTTGAATGCTTTAAATTAATATAAAACATATTCGTAAAAATGAGGGCAAAGAGAATGTCTTTAGGAAAAGGGCAGGGGTCGCGACCTACCCGACCCCCCCTCCAGTTGCGCCCCTGTTGACAGCGAGTTTGGTGGGGATACTATGTTCCCTATGTTCCTGGAATGTTCCCCTATTTTACCGAACTCGCTATCAATGCCTCAATTGCGCCAAATTTCACACCAAATTACACAGAAACGACAACTACGACTTCATAAGAAATAAAGTGCAGAACTTTATTTCTTAATTTATGGCAATATTAACGAAATCATTTTTTAATAGAGCATTTTAACGAAATCGAATGAATTCCCTTTGCAAAGCCATTAAAATAGATCGTACATAAAGTACTCAATATCATAATAATAAAAGTGCAGAAGTGCTGCAACCGATCGCTGTAAATGCGCCAGATTTCACACCAAATTACACAGATTTAACGAAATCGAATGAATTCCCATTGCAAGTCCATTAAAATAGATCGTAAATAAAGAGTCAACTATCATAATAATAAAAGTGCTGTAAGCTTGGGAAGCTGTGCTTGGTTTTGTTCAATTATGTTGCTTAACAGTGGTATAAAGTTTATTTAACAAAATAAATCAATTTTTTGTGGTTTTTATGAAATATGTCATCATTAAATGTCATATGGTTACCATAGCAACCATAACTGTATGATTGTGTTATAGGATGTAAGTACTTTGTATTCGTACGTAGCTCTGAAAATTTCACGATGATTGACATGAAAATTTAGAAGTTATCACCAGAAACCTCTGGTCACAAGCGGAAAATCAGCCAGTCCTCGTGGCACTTTTTGTACAAGGCCGTACAATTTGACCCTTTTCTGTTCTAAGAAAATAGGTAAAATTGCGTATTTTATACTGTCGTAACTTTTGATCACATAGGACAATTTTGCTGAAATAAACACCAAAATATTTCAAATCATGAGGGCTTTCAGATTGGCCTATTTGTGAAAGCCCACTGGCAATTTGAATTTTTGGCTGCAATGTAGTTTAAATATTTCATGTTTGGTTAAATTGATTTAACCAAAATTGAGTTGAAATTGTAGCTTTTCCACAAATTTTTGAAAGAACCGAGCAAGGAGGATATTTTGATGACATTAAGGATTACATGTATGTTTATGATATCTGTGATTTATAATATTATTAGTGCTAACCAGCATTAAAAACAATGTATGCAGTTGTAAATGCTCTCAGGTTCAATTTCAGCATTTAATTTGCATTTAATTTACAATTGCATGGAAAATGCATGCATGATATTGCAGGCATTTTATGCAAAGGTGATTGCAAATTGTATGAAATCACTTTTGCATGATGCAATACTTGCATGCATGCATCTAGTTTGCATATAATGCAATGGTTGATGCAAATAGGCCTACATACATGCATGCTTGCATGAATCTTTCTTTCATCTTTGTAGCCATGTCCACACGTATGCATTTTCATAGCATATTTATATAACTCAGTTGTCAGGGGAGCAGAAAACAATGGTTCCATTTCCTGAAACAATATGAAAACACTAGGAAAACGTATACATGTGGATGGGGTCTGAGTCACAATCTTAAGTTTACAATAATGCATGCAATCAGTTTTGCATGCATGCACTGATTGATTCAAATAGGCCTGTATGCATGCTTACATGCATCTTTCGTGCGTGCAGTGTTTGGAAGGGTATGTGAAGTATGTGATAACCATATGTATATTTTATTTGATCAGTTGCTTTATTATAAGGCACGTTCTTTATTATTATTAAAATGATTTCATCTTGTGTGATTGGGCTCAAAGTTAATAATATGTTCGCATGTGTGTTGATGTGAAAGAGTTAAATGTTCAAGCAACTTACATGATTTGAAAAAATAGTTACATGTACAGTACATGTAATGTAATGCCAGGAAAGGTGTGAAAAGTACTGTAAAATTATATGAAAATAAGGAATAAATCTTACCAACTACAGTACCATCTTTTAGAAACTCACACACTTTACAAATATGTCCAATCCATTGTGACATCTCATAAGGAGTATCAGCGACTAAAAAATATGTCCTCTTAATTGACTTGCCATTCTTCTGTCCATTTATAACGATGCTAAAAATATTGTCAAATCTCTTGTGGGATAAATTTGAATCCAAACAGGTGCAAAGGTTTAGATCAATTGTTTTTATTAGTTTCTTTTCTCCACCTCTGTCTTCATAATATTGAAGACTCTTGTTTCGATAAAGTACAAACCATCTTCTTCGCCACTAAGATAAATATGAAATAAAAGAGAAAAACATATTTAGTGCACACAGGGCCATAGCTAACATGCCATAAAATTGGGGGGTGCCACCCAACATTTCCGAATGAAATACTTATCCCCGAAATATCCTGAAAATTTTTGAATTAACATTAGTCTCGGAAACAGCATTTCCTTCGTTTTGGGGTCAGTTGTCAGGGAAATATAAGGAGAAAAAATCACAAAATTTTACAATCTACTGTATGTATAAACACAAGCTTTCATATATGCACAGATTTTCTTATTGATTTACTGTGGATGCTTTAATCGTTTTTAATAAAATCTTCCTATAATGTTTTAATAATCTTAATCTTCACAAATGTATTGTACTGTTAATT
Organism: Chrysogorgia sp. JL179-B06; assembly: GCA_035772405.1. Taxonomy (NCBI): domain Eukaryota; kingdom Metazoa; phylum Cnidaria; class Anthozoa; order Scleralcyonacea; family Chrysogorgiidae; genus Chrysogorgia; species Chrysogorgia sp. JL179-B06. The sequence continues at coordinate 324,733 of JAYKKM010000183.1, read as the reverse complement.
CATCCTGAACATTAGTTTTTGGGACTAATTTTAATTGCCATCCTAATATAGTCATGCCATTAAGACACATGTGTCTCGCGAGTATAATACTCATAAATTATGAGTTATAACGCTGGCTGAAGACATGAAAACAAACAAGGTTGCAAAAATTATTTGAAACAGCTGTTGTTAGTGCACATGTTCAGATTTTACAATTGCACATGCTCAGAAAATTATTTGCAGTCAATTATTTGCAGGTAAAGTAACCAATCAAAATTCAGGATAGAAACAAAGTGAATAATTGGATTTATGCAATAAATAATATTAAAACAAGAGGTGTAGCATATACAACACTCTAGGGGGCGGGGGGGTGGGGGTGAGCAGCAGAGATTTTGGTGGGGCTTTGCATATGAGGAACCAATGACATTGAGGCAGGTCATGTGAAAATGGGGTCCCATATTTGGATTTAAAGGCAACGCACAACATCGACTAGTCTCTGTGTCTAACAACTCCTTGGCTTGAGAAGTTCTCCTTCCCACCCACCCTCAGCTTATTGCTCCAGTCCAGTATTCCCTCGTATTCTCATTTACCCCAGTTGCAGGGAATTATGGCTATACCACCGTCAGTAAGGTGCCGACTGGCAGGCTAATGCCAGTGATTGGGACCAGAGCAGCAGCACAGTCACTGCCAATCTCGCTTTTTCCCTGGTATGGTCAGGTAATAGAGAACTTGATTGCAATGTATGGTTGTTCTAGTACCGGTCTGTATCTGTCAGTGTCTTATTGTCATTGCTTCCAGGAACATGCGGTTCCCCCAGAAGGCTGGACAGTCCATTGCCCCTGTGGCACGGCTGCCCAGGTTCATGTTGGTTCATGTTGGGGGATGAGTGGTTTCCCCCAACTTGCTGATGGTACACGGTGGCAGGTGGACAGTCATTGTTGCTGGGGACAAGCAGTTTTCCCAGCATGCAAGCACAGATGACGTGAGTCTTGCTCTCCCATGCCAGGTGATAGAACATGTGATAGCTAGGCATGTTTTTTGTTCTAGAACCTGTATTGTCTGTCTTTATTATCATTGCTTCTGGGGACATGCGGTTTTCCCGGAAGGCTGGACAGTGAATTGCGCCTGTGTCAGTGCCACCCAGGTGGCTGCTGTTCATGTTGTTGCACCTGTGGCAGTTGCTGTTCATGTTGGGGGATCGAGCGGTTTCCTCCAACTTGCTGACAGCACATGGTCCATCGTTATTGCCGAGGACAAGCGGTTCCCCCCGGCACACACGATGAGTCTTGCTGCCCCTAGCAACGTGTGGCTATCATCATTGGTTCCGGGGACATGCGGTTTCTCTGGAAGACTGGACAGTACATGGCCCGTGGCAACTCGGCCCGTGGCTTCTGTTCGTGTGGGGGGACGAGCGGTTTCCCCCAACTTGCTGATGGTATACGGCCCGTCATTTTTTGCCAGGGACAAGCGGTTTCTCCGGCATGCAAGCACAGACGATGCGAGTCTTGCTTTCCCTGGCTTGCCAGGTGATAAATACGTGATTACTAATGCATGTGTGTTGTTACTTTTGTTGGTATTTGTCATCATAATTATTGTAATTACATGTATTTATAATTATTACGTAGGGGACCAGGTCCCACTACTGTGCACGTATCATGGGGGTGTGTGTACCCGCATTGGGTGCGTGCTGTGTGTGTCTGCTTTCCGTTCTTTACAGCTATCCAACTGAGGTTTGTCAGGGATGCTACTGTGTAAGTATACCTCCATAAAAATTTACTTATTTAGTGATTTATTTGTTTCATGCCTTCGTTTATTCTCCACTAGTGGTGCTAGTGTGACTCGTAGTCCTCGGATTGAGGGATTTCTCGGCTGCGCAGGGAATCACCACAGGGTTCTAGCTTAATAATAGCGCATTGCATGCCAGGGCCACATTGGACTTCACCGCACTAGCGTCTGCACTAGCGTCTGCACTAGCGTCTCACCGTACTGGCAGGCCCTGGCGACTCCCTGCTGGGTTGGTATTATTACCCTTGCCGAAGTATCCCTTCAGGGACTGTGACCCTCCAAATGAGTTTGACCTTCCAATGACTTTACCTATCAAAAGGGGGTGGTATAGCCTACAGGCCGGCGTGTGACTGAACACCGACTTGTTATTAATACCAATTGCTATGTTCCCCAAAGAACTACATACACATGTAGTATTAAATGTGGAAAAATGAAGAATATATAAGGACAACTGTAATACCTTTGATGTGTAGGAGCGAGTGCTCTCATACCTCATGAAGGGTCCTGGGGAATAGGCTAGCTATGCATGGCACTATATAATATCTGGGTCCACAGTAATTGATTTGTTATTGAGCTGTAATTTGTTATTGGGCTGTTCTCATGAATTGCCAATGTTGTTAATGTTGTTTAGGCCAAAATAAAAAATACCTTGGTTTCCGGTTTCCCGACCCTGCCTAGTTTTTGGCCAGTAAAATACCGACCCTAATCTTTTTATTGAAATTTTGAGAAGCCTGGGATAGCAAACATGGCTGCCGATCCTGGCAGCATTCTCAATATCAGCGTGGTTTGGTAAAACCTATTGTTTGTCCATGCAATGTTTAGAAAAAAAAGTTTAAAAAAAAAGAAAAACCGACCTACCCTACCTAATTTTTTTCAGCACGAAATAGGAAACCCAGGTATTTCTTTTCTTGGCCTTACTCTTACTTGTTTGTTTTTACCACATGTTTATACATAATTCCAATAAATTATGGTGCAATATTAAGTTTATCTTTGTTTTATACAGAGTATTTACTTCATAGCAGTGCCAAAATATAATAAATTAATTAATTAATAAAACCGTTTGCAACCAAACACAGCTATATCATTGTTATAAATACAAGTACCTTATCATTACGACAGGAAGTTCAGATTAAACTTCATATATCAAACTAATTTTCGCTGGTACTTTAGTGATATATAGACGTAATGTGTCATATCATTCATACTAAGTATATTGTGTAATTTCTCTTAAACCATGAGAATGAAAATACCGTCCAATATTTATAAATGGAGAAAAATGACATGACAGTATAAAATTCATGAACTTGACAACATTTAAAACAACAATTATGGTGTTGAAAAGACAACAATAACGAATGTCGCAATGCTAACATGGTTTGTCAGAAGGTAATGTATAAACTTCTTTAGATTGACGAAATTCCGACAAAACATTTTCAAAGTAATGCAGACAAATGGACAATTGAAAGGGTGCAGTACTTGGCGAGATAGTCAAGGCCAGGGAGTTTTCCTTTAGTAGCGTAAAGTGAAGTCAAGGAAATTTACCACAATTCATGTTTCATTGCTCGAAATAAAGCTGTGTGGCCACAGAATAAAAACAGCCCCGAATGAAAATACAATGTAAAATGTATTTGCACAAGGCATGTAGACAAATGGAAACAGATTTACTCACTCACACTTTTAATTCTGCCAGTATATCTTGTACCTGGTGGAGACTTAGTCAGATATCCTTTATGAAGTGGATAAGAGTCCATGATGATTGAATTTGGGAGCGTTGAACACCAAATAATACGACACTTTATTCTTCTTCGAGAAGGAAGTGATGTTCTCATTCGAAACCGGATGTATTACGGAACACTGCACCCGAATTACCCAATATCGATCAAACGTCACTCATTATAATACAATTTGATTGGTTAAGTTTTATACAATAAAATAAAACACTTAGCGAAAAATAGCTGAGACAGCGCTTAAACCAACTAACTATGAACCAACGCTTAAGGGTGTTCAGACGTATTTCGATTTGCAGACCTTATATCCGTTGCTAAGGAAGCTTAGAATTGACAAAATTTGCCATAGAATTTCACAGTTTTAAGAATCCATCAAGACAGTCTATATGTACTATATGTGGACAAAACTCTTTCGTTTGGTATTGTCATATGACGTCATCGAAATATGAAAATTCCTATAATCTTCGAAGGTTTTTAAGAAAAATTATTTGTTTACATGTGATTAGAATCTGGACGGTTACCTTCATAAAAGTACGCATGCATTTTAAGAATTTTTAAAAATTAGCCGAGATATCGGATTTTAAGGTCAATAAGCACAATACAATTTTCATAACTTCGTTTGTATTTAATTTATCAATGAATCCATACGTACTTTTCTGCAGGAAGTAATTTAGGTTTATAAATGAAGTATGACCTGTCCTTAGCAACCGGTTGTTTAGCAACGGAATACGTCCACGAACTACAAGTGTGCCGATTCTACAAGTATTTCCATCAAAATTGCTGTCAAAACATGATTTTGTTAAGCAATTTGATTTGGCCCTTTCTCGAGCAACCGAAATGTAAAATTATTATAGCATCAACCCAAGTCAGTTTTAGGGTTAGGATTGGTTTAAATTTCGATTTGTTCTGTTCATATATCGAGAAAGCGCTAATTGAAGGGCCTTCTCTCGAAGCATTAGACATCCTACAGTACACACTATTACTATTATTATATTAATTTATACTATTGTTATACTATTTATTAGAGCTGTACTATTCAAGTTAAATATCCCTATATTTAACTTGGGTGTCGTCGGGTGGTGAGTGAAGCTCCTCTTGTGTCCATTGGCTACGTTTAAAACTACGACTTACGATTTCAGTTTGAAAAATTGCTGTCGTTTATCTTTTTTCCCCGGAGCACATAAAAAATAATATTTTTTGTTTCTATTATTATGTTGTCATTTTCTCTGAGGGCTTTTGGTGAATTCAAATCATGGTAACACTAGACCGGATTTCCATCTGTTTTTTATACCCCTAACCCCAACCGTAACCCAAATCCTAACCCTAATCCTAATCCTAAACCCTAACAATAACCGTAAAATACGGTGGGAGACTATATGTATTGTTACCATGAAGTATATCCCAATGTATTTGTGAAAAGGGTAACGTTCTCCTTGGTACAATCAGTGTTTCCACTTTGCAGGAAATTTCCTGATTTTAAGGAAATTCTGACTTGAAAAGGAAATAATCAGGATGAGGTAAAATCTCAGGAAATCTCAGGAAATCGAGAAAATGTTTTGGAAATGTGAAATTTTTAGTCTAGTCATGTGAACTTTCAGCTTTTCTTCAGTTGATTTCCCCCGAGCCGCAAATTCAATCGACATTTGCTAATTTTTATCGTATTTCAACTGTTGTTGAAAACAATTTGGGTGGGTATGACGTCATGACCACGATTCTCTTGTAGTAATATCACGTTTCGTGTGAAGGAAATTTGAAGGAAATCTGAATAAAAATATCAGGAAATTTCAGAGCATGAGAGGGAAATCTTGATTTCAGTTGTGGAAGCACTGGGTACAATGTCCCTGGTCACACGTGCCTCGAAGCTCTCCTATTTTATTATAATTTCAACACCTATACCAAAAGTAGCGATAGAAACTGAATAACATGAGTCTATCTCTCGTTTCATATGATATACATCATAGCTGGAACCGAACATGTCATGTAATCTCTCGCATGAGTGAATAATAATAATAATAATAAAAGACGTATTACAACAATATATCTTAAAGTTACTTATAAAACTAATTACAGTTACATTATAAGATAAAGCCTACTACATAATATATTACAAAAAACTATTAATTTTAAATTTAAGTGCTGACTTAAAACTACTTAACATTTCAAAGCTTCTAATTTCCTGTGGTTAGGGGGGCATGTGCACTGTCAGGATATATTCAAAACAAGACCACTGTTTTAGGTGGGAGGTTATGGTTAGCTGTTCAACGATGTATATAATCATACAGGCATGTCCGCTCGTATGTATATATCATCATACAAAATGCGAGAATGTATTGAATATCGTGTGTTTATAAACTTAGTTTGTGTTTCTTCTCATCAAACAGAGAATAAACTGGCAATAAACCGTTCTCTCTCGTTTTATAAGGGTCATCACCTACCTATACTATCAAGTTTTGTGATTGGTTGACTGAAACAATAGAATCAACCACAAAGAAACCAATGTCCTAACCCTAACAACTTTTGTTCCATATAGCCAATCACAAAACCTGTTCATTTTAGGTACGTATTTACTGCGTTATAACAATCGGATATCACACATATGTCATGACGAGTTAGACACTTGAACTCGATGAACTGGTCGATTTTGTTCATATTGGCAACATTTCCTGCGGATGAAAAACGCAATAGTATTAATTTCTACCTGTAGTAAAAAACTCTATTAAAAACATGCTTTGTTAACATCGTTTGTTGTAAAACAGTAAAACTTACACTTTTTGTACCTGCGCAACGCGCAGCAATATATTGCTATCGTGTTGTGGTTAACTTTTTGGTACAACCGCTGACCTGTAATGTGTTGCCATGTTGTGTTTGACAAAAGGTTTTTAAAAACTCGTTGGGCGCAGCGACAGTCTTTTGTGCGTTATATTGACAAAAGGTTTTCAACTCGTTGGGCGCAGCGACCGTCTTCAAAGGACATACATTCCACTTCTTCGGAAGACAAAAACAACGAGTAATCGAAGTAAATTAATCGTCTAGCGCTCTCGCCCAATGAGACGCAAGAAAACATGAAATTTGACACTTGGTTGACACTTGGTATAGCGTGCAGAAAACCACCTGATAATGAAATTTAATTTCATTATCAGGTGGAGTCTGTACGCAGGCTAATATCTTTGTCGCCACAATTCATAAAGGCCAAGCTCGAAGACCACCAAGGGCATTTCCACTTGACATGATTCCCACAGTGCTGGCTTTGGCGTAGATACATGTATAGCGGACCTTTTGTTATCTTGGTGGTGAAAATACCAAGGATATCATAACTTACAACAATATATCATGCCTGCCTTTGTAACCCAGTTAAGAAATCGTTAACACTAGCAAAATTTTCTTCTATCCGATTTTTAATTTAAATAAAATACTACATAAATGGCAGCGGCGCCTGCAAGGGGGGTGGGGGCGGGTGGCTGCATGCGCCAAATTCGATGATAAACATGTAGGCGGGATTATTAATGTTGGCAAAATGTTTTATTTTGAAGAAACAATTCGTAAGTGCAATAAATACTCTGATCAGAGTGCCCACAATTCTGCAAACAAGCTAGTTGAACACATAAAACTCTTGATGTGTACCCCCCCCCCCCCCCCCCCCCCACAAGCGGGATTCACTATATGTACAGCAGTTCATGTCGTGACGTCAAAATACCACCTCGAATTGTGCGACTTTAAACTGATATAAAATTAGGGTTTAGGATGACGGTTAGGGTTTGATTTTGGGTAAGGGTTAGTTTTGTACCTAGAAAATAACCAAATAGTGTTGAAAATTGTAACGTCACGACATAAACTGCTGTAGAAATAGTGACACTCACATCAAGCACGCGTTCATAACTTCATTTTTCATAAAATAGGTCACTTAAGTTGCATCTGAAAATAACGGAAATAGCATTCTAGAAAGTACGAGATTTCAAAATGTTCTGGGGGAGATGACCCCGGACCCCCTAGACATTACCCCCAATTTGGCAATCCTTCCGGCGCCACTGATATCTGGATCTTTTGTTATAGAATATCATTTACGTTAAAGCATAAGTCATTTACTACCCTCACAGCGGCACCCGGTGACGTCGGTGTCTTTAGACCACTTATACACCATGGAAATAAGCGTATACATACGCAGTAAACGACTTCTAGATGTTAGACATATTCGGCAATTGAAAATCAGTTTGCAATACTGAAAAAAATAGTTGCCACCATTGACAAACAATAGTGTATATAAAGCATATTTGAATTTACCATTACAACAATCCAAAGTAAGGTAAATGTACATGAACTTTACTTAAAAGTGTGAAAATGTACGTTTCAACAAATAATAACAAAACTAGATTAGACAGGAAAACTCAGTCCCATTCTCACCACGAACAGCGCTGAGCGCTCGGCCGTCAACCTTGTTTATATAATTCCCAATTATATAAAATAAAGTTGAATGATATAAAATACACCATGGTCTCTTCAGACTCTTCCCGGGTACGAGGTTGGGTCTTTTCCTTCAAATTATAATAATTATAAATTGGACAATGCTCTTAGATTTACAATAATTCTAAATTGTAGGCAGCCTAGTTCCAGTACTAGCACTCGAAATCCCAGAAGCGTTACGTCTCACGTAACTTGCTATAAGACGTCCACTCCGTCTTTTCCTACCGCGAAGCGTCAACGGATTGGGCGACTTGTTTCCGCGCTAAAATGTCCTCAATTTTGACGTAATCACTTTTGCGGGCGGGCTCTACTGCACTTTGCTGGTGCTTTCTAATACTATTATATCCTAAGATATTCATTCTATAGACCTCTTTCATAATGGCGTAACTGCCCTTATCAGGAATAGGACATCGGATATATCACGGGCAGGCGGGGCTCGTTAGCTGTAGTGAAAGCAGCCCGCCTAGGAGAAGCAAAATTCTGATCTAGAAACCGGGGTAGGGACAGCCCGTTAGCCTAATGAAGGTAAGTGGCCCTCCGAAATCAAACCTCGTCATCCCAAGGTGGAGTCACGTGCTGAGGGGATGCGGCTGATGGTGGCCGACACGATAGGAGGTCGCGAACGTAAAACTCACAGAGAAGGCAAACCTCTGTTTCAATGATTGTTTTACCTGAGGAGCCGGGCAACCTCAGGTGGACTGACAATCCCGTGCATAAAAATCACACCAGTAGTCCATTTTTGAACTACTAGGTTATGGAATTATGAATCAACCTCAAACTAAAGAATTGAATACTACAGATCAAACAAATGTAGCGGAAGCTGAGAATAATAATGGAGTAATTACAAATAACCGGGTGGACATTGGAAGAAAAAGTACTGCTTGTCAGAATGGAAATGGAAGAGAGTAAAAGAGAGATTGGATATACAGAGAGTGAAAGAGAGATGGACAAGAGAAGCTAGCACCGTGTCGTAAAGCGCGCTAGGCGGGGGATTAAGGTTAGAAAACTCGCTAGGCGGGGTTAGGATCTTTGTTGTTTTGGGGTTAGTGACCAAATACATTACCCTCGTACCAGGCAATGTATGTGCTCTTTATATGTAACCTCCCACCTTCCATATAATGAGATTCGTCGAAGAAGAGCATGTCCAGTCCATAGTCCAGTCCAGTGTTTACAACAAGAGTGTTTCATCACGTGTTCGACCCGGCCCAGTTGTCTCTTAACTACAGTTTAACTGCTGTTTAGGTATTTAAATTGCGGTGCCTACTGCCAAGTTGGCAACGCTTTATATTCCGTGTGTGAGTTCGATCGTTCGTTCGTTCGGAATCAATAGCAAGCATCTACTTCATGTAGGCAGATTTTTAACGTACGCTACAGGGCACCACACTTTAGCACTGTGTCTGGTTGTAGTAAACCTCTCAAACTCTGATCCTGATCAGCGAGAATTACTCTGAATAGCATAAGTAAGAAGCTGCTTTGTGTGACTGATTTTTTGCAGTTACCTACCGCGATCGGAGTTTATAGCTGAACAATTTTAACAGAAAACTTCTGACAATTTTGACGAAAAAGAGATATGTCATGCTGTCAGCCCAAAACTAGCCCGAGTTAATGCCTAGCGGGCGTCTTGTTTGTACTAGATTCGGAAATGATAAATTGGACGGCTAGATTGCGCTTAAATCTAGTTATATAAGGCAGTTATATCTAGTTATACAAGGCAATGAAACTTTATAAAAGTCAATATATTAACAGGGCGAACAGGATATCTGTCCTACATGTTATGTTGTCGTGACTGCGACACTCTTACTAAATAATATAACAGCTGCTTCTCGGCCGAAATATATTAAACTGCATCCAAATGCAGAAACAATTTTGCTCAAAATACTCCAAATTTATGGCTTTCAGTCACACTAAAAATAATAATGAAAAGTATAATTACTAACTGCAGGCAGAAATAGCATTTAAAACAAGAACACAAAATACCTAAAGCTAAAGCGTAGAGCGTTATACCTCATGCAAGTAATTCATTTTATTCAGAGCGAGTCTTACGCCGGAGTCTTAAGCTGGATTTTCATTAAACGAACATACAGACAGACATACAGACAGACAGACAGACAGACAGACAGACAGAGACAGACAGATACTGTAGATAGACTGTAATAGATAGATAGATAGATAGATAGATAGATAGATAGATAGATAGATAGATAGATAGATAGATAGATAGATAGATAGATAGATAGATAGATAGATAGATCTTTATTGAAAGACGGTAAACATGTTAAGTTAAAAACTTATTTCACACATATATAGTCACGCGAGCGACATTCTCCTTTTGTTTTACGAGCGATCGTGTGCAACCAAGTAGAAAACCATTCAATTTGTATACAATAGAAAAGTCGTCGTCGCGACTATATTCGCTTAATCGAAATCCAGCTTTAATCCGCTTCGTATTATATGAGGCGAACTGGCCCGGTTACCACGCTAGCTTTTTGCATAACACACGAATGCGGGAGAGCTTGGAGTAGACAGACGATACATGGACGATCGTCAAGCGCATACAGCTAGTGGAGATAGTTTTGGCAGGCACCCGAAAAATTGGGTTGTTCATTATAAATTCACATTACGAACAATTATAAATTCATTGAGTCAATATTTTTCAGCTGCGACTTGAGTAAAAACAAGCTACAGTAGCAAAACATTCCATATTTTCGCATCAGCTTGTTGAAACATGTTGATTTCGACTTGAACTTCGAACGTTCTTTACACGTTCTATTTAAAAAAGTTTTAAATTCAATTCAATAAGAGGTTGTAGTACTATACCTTTTCTCTTTATCATTTAGCTGTTGTTGAAGTTCTTCTAGGGTACCTTGGAATCGTTGCTGAAATAGAGAAAAAATATGTTACACCGTTGGAATCCTTCAGCTTGGCCGCACAACGAAGAACGAGATCCGTCAGAGCGCTGGAGATACCAATCCAGAACCCGAGTAATGGCTGCTTTGAAAAATAATAAAATAACGCAGGGAACACGCGGAATGAGAAGTCAGGTTTGTGAAATGAATGAAATGCGCAAATTCGTTAGGGAGGTGAACAGACAAGGAAGGCGGCCAAGATCTAGCCCTCCTCCATAGGGAAAGAGTTGGATTTGTGATTCCGAGAGTAATCTGCAGAGAGAATGTCCGAAACGAGAGAAAAATAATCCGAAGGAGGGAAAAGGGAAGCAGTCGAGTCCATTGTGCGGGATTCGACTGTTACTCCAAAAGCCCTTAATCTCAAAGAAAAGACAGATATCATGCCGCGTTACAAGAAGGCGTGTACGTGGAAGGAACGCTAAAGGAAGAAACGAGAACATGACTGGAGACACGGGAAGCAGCATTTGCATCATAAGGTACCCGATGCTGGATTGGCGTAGACCCATTGAATGTGAAGCCCGTTAACAACTTGTTACGTACCGGAGAAAATCCGTAACAGGAGAAAAACAGACAATGTCCGGCCGAATTGTTTTGAGACTTACGATTGCTGGTCGTGAAATACTTCAAACATTTTGGTGGCCAACATAAACAAAGAGTGCAATAATTTGGGCTTAGACAATTATCAACAGCAAGGATGTTCCCTTGACATTGTTAACGAAGTAATAGTGATGGGAGAAACCCGCGTGCCTCCATGTCTCTCAGAAAAACAATGGAAAAGGTTAAACGAGGATTCTACTGGTCGCGTTGTCAATTTGATGTACGAATGTGGTGTGCAAGATGCCTTTTGTACTCATCGAAAAAGGCTAAACCCACGCCAAAAGGCACCACTTGGAAAATACCTGGTTGGTGCGCCAAGGAAAAGGATTGCCATCGACGTAATAGAGAAAACAAGAACGGCCCTTTTCATCCACAATCAGATGGCATGCAGAGCGATATAATCGAACCTTAAAGATCCAGTTATCTTTATTCGTGGAGGAACATCAACGTGATTGCGACAAATATGCACTTCTTCTCCGGCTGTACAATAGCGCAACGAAGTTCACCCTTGTTCCAATTGATCTTGTTTAGTATGGGCGACCTCAAAGTGAGCCAACAGAAAACTACTCACAGTATGTTCAAGATCTAAGGGCCGATATCTTAGAAACAAACCTTGAATTCAGTTATGAAAAAATGAAAGAAGTTATAACACTGACAGTTGCGTGAATGTTTTGGAGAAAGGAAACCTTGTATGGCTGTTCAACCCCAGACAAAAATCAAGGATGGAGAGCCATCTCGTAACAAACATGAAACAAACAAGAAACACATTTTAAAGAAATTTTACTGATATTTCGTTGCCAACGCGCAACAAATGGTCATATTGAATTGTGATATTATAAAAGCACAATATGATTACCGTATGTTATTTTAATAATTACAAGGCCATATGATCACCTTGATTTAGATTGTGGTTTAGATTCTGTATTCTATTTATTTGATCGTCATGCTTTAAAAAATATCCAGCATTATTCTGCTGGCATGCCTGATCCTGAACACTGCTACAACCTCGTACCACTGCTCCTGTGTATGTTCCGAGGCAGCATTTCACTTCTGATAAGAACTCCTATAGTATTTAAATATATTTACAGATGTTAATAATAAGCCAATCAAAGCAGAATCAAAATAAAGAAAGCGGAACGGAACTGACGTTTCCGTTGAGGCAAGGTTTAAATTTAGAAATAAGCAAACTTTCTCTGATTAGTAATTCAAATGTTGAACTACACGAAGAAAGAACAGAGTCATCAAAAGAAATGGGGTGGCAAGTTTCGTTAGAGTGACATCGTATGTTTGAAAGTGAAAGTGAAGGCTTCCATGTGTTCCGAGATGCGCGTGCGTAAATGACGACGCGTTTGCCCAAAATACAATGCTCCGCGCAGCATTTGTCACTTATATTGATAGACAACATGCGATCGTCTGTTCTTTAAATGGAAAGAAACTTGACGTTTACGCTTGGGTAAGCTAGGTTTAAAGATGACACGAAGGTAGATTTGTGGGAAACATGAATTAAAAAGTTTGATAAGTTTGGTACGAATTTCCAGTGAATGAGTACTGGTAAATGGAAGAAAAAATATAACACGCTTAGGGACAGTAATATCACTAACAGCTGGAAAAAACCTTATCAAGAAAAACCGCAGGGTAACCATTGATAACAAGGAAACCTTTAAGCTTAATGACATCCGCATCTCGGAACACTGTTTTAACGGGCAAGAAACTGTCTCAGCCTTCACTTTCAAACATTCTATGTCACTCCAACGCAACTTGCCACCCCATTTCTTTAGATGAATTTTCTCTTCTTTCTTCGTGTAGTTCAACATTCGAATTACTAATCAGAGAAAGTTTGCTTATTTCTAAATTTAAACCTTGCCTCAACGGAAACGTCAGTTACGTTCCGCTTTCTTTGTTTTGACACTGCTTTGATTGGCTTATTATTATTTTCACATCTTGTATTTCACTTTGAGAATGTTGCGCGTTGGCAACGAAACGTCAGTAAAATTTCTTTAAAATTTGTTTCTTTGTTTCATGTTTGTTACGAGATGGCTCTCCACATTCGAGTTTTGAGCTGGATCTCTGGTAACTATATAAATACATGTTTCTCTTAACACTTTGGTTGAAAGGTGGATTTTTTTCTTGTTACCACCGGGGTATCCTATTCCTGGAATCCGCTTTAAAGAAAATGCTCTTAAATCAAGCGGATTCCAGGAATGTCTTATGAGGTGGAAGGTGCGAGAGGGGGAAGGAAGGCCGAGGAAGACGTGGAGTTAGGTGGTGGAGAGGGACATGAGAGAGCGTGGTTTGAAAAGGGAGGATGTGCAAGAGCGTGAGAACTGAGAAGTGGAGGTAGAGCGTGGTTTGAAAAGGGAGGATGTGCAAGAGCGTGAGAACTGAGAAGTGGAGGTATTATATATACACCATACAGCATAAACGATTAAATATCCATGAAGCAAAAAAACCTAAAAAGAGGTTTGATAACATGCAGTAGTTAAAATGATAGCGAGCAGTGTAACCAATCAGATTGCAGCAGTTATACATTGACTAAAAGTACGTTTCAGGTAAATACCTTCAGAAACGGATTGTCTGCTTTTTGTATTCGTTCTTTTTGAGCTTCAATCTTTAACCTTAGTTCCTCAAAATGATCTGATACAGCATTGGGTGATTCACTTGAAACATCTACGTAAAAACACAGCATAAATTACTAAATATCCACGAAGCAAAGAAACCTAAAACGTGGAAAGTTTGATAACATGCAGTAGTTAAAATGCTACCATTTATAATTTGCTAGTTTGGAAACACACATATAGAAATTGAGACCCGATCATTATAACTTAACCAAGGTTACACGGAGAGAATTTTTAGGAAGGATATTTAATGAAAATGTTTCACAAAAAATGACGCGTCATGTGACATAATGAAATTCTGTTACCGCAACATGTTGCGTTAAATTAAGGTTTAATTTCATGTGGAAAATTAAGGTTTATTTTCAGGAAAATAAGAGGAAAATCAAGGTTTAATTTCACGTGTGTTTTCAAAGTTTCACAAATTGCCTTCGTCGCATCGCGACTCGGGCAATTTTGTGAAACTTTGAAAACACGCGTGAAATTAAATCTTAATTTTCCTCGGCCCCACGCGCGATTACCTATACTAATTGAAAAAGACATCCTTTCTCTTGAACAAATTTTAATTGCCAGGAATATGAAAATGCTCAAATTACCATTTTCTTGATCTTTCACTTTTCCTTCATAAAATGATCTTTCTTGTTCTCCCTCCGATGTTGGTAAATCTGATTTACTGGTGTCTTTGTGAATATTTTCAATATCTAGTTCCTCCTCTTCGTCACTAATTGGTTCTTGTAAAAAGGCCAAGTGGTCTTCCTGCATGATCTCGTTTTCCTGTTCTTCGTGTGGTAGCGGTGAAGACAGCAAACTGAAGAAAATGGCGGCAAAAGGAAAGCTTAATTTTTATTTATTTTTATTTATTAGGTTTGCCTTGGCTGAGTTTCCGCAACAGCGCCGTACGTCAATTACTGCGGTCCCATGTAAAGATAAAAGATAGTGGATTAATGTTAGAGGGTGTTTATATGAAAGAGAGCCAGCCCGCGGGTGCCCGCTTTGCTGAGATCATGCTTGAGCTATTATTATTTGTTAATTTTCATCTTGTGTTTATATGAGAGCCAGCCCTGCACCTAGCCCGCGAGATCTCGCTTTGTCAGACCGAGATCTCGCTTTGTGAGACCGGAGATCTCGCTTTGTCAGACCGAGATCTCGCTTTGTCAGACCCAGATCTTGGTTACCCGGGCTGTTTTTTTTTCCATGTAAACACGATTGACCGGGCTAGCTAGCCTACCCAGGCTGCCATTAAAAGATTCGTATACACTATACACGCGACAAAAATTGTTTTTATCGACATATTAACAATTCACAATATCTGCTTGTTCATGTACAGTTCATATTTAAAACAATGAGACTCGTAAAACTGATAAATTACGCAATTAGCACAACAATCGCGGCGGCTAAGCGAGCCCTTCTCGTGTAAACGCAATAACAATCATCTCTCGGCAAAGCCGACCATAGCTCGGGTACCCGGGTTGTCTTGCCTCCATATAAATACCCCCTTAGTTACAGTTTAGTTTAGTAGATTTATCACTCTTTGGTGAACGGAATACCCCAACAGGCTAGAAGCCCAATTGATAGGGGGTTCGAGGGCCTACGATTTAAGGTCGTTATCCGAGAAGACCCGAAAGTCTTACCATTTGATGATATTATTGCAAAGGCAGCACTTTCTCCTCGATTATTTTTAAGACCCTGAGTGGAGGTCCGACCCAGGATTTGAACCTGTGTCTCCCAGCTCATAGACATGTGTGGTACCACTAGACCACAAAAGTAGTGTATCGCTTCGATGAGACCCCGGGTTGAGTTACATTTTGGAGTTCATGTCGTGACGTCAAAACAAAATTTTCAGAACGTCTGCACGAGCCGAATGAGACAATGAAGTGTTTTGAAATATGACAAGACCTGGATCACGAATGAAGACAATGAAGTGTTTTGAAATATGACAAGACATGGATCACGAATGAAGACAATGAAGTGTTTTGAAATATGACAAGACATGGATCACGAATCTCAACGTATACATAATCGCTTTGTATTATGGGATACCAGAAGTGAGTGAAACTACCTTGACGTTGTAAAAGTGGTTAATTTGTCGTTGTTTTCAACTATTTGTGTGTAATCACACCGCCAGTAAGACGCAAAAATAATTTATCCCAATTTGGGCTTTATCTAGAAGTGCATTCGAAATAAGCAAGAATAGAGGTCTTACTTTATCAATGTCTTATCTTGTTCCAGAGTTATTTAAGTTTTTAAAAGCTGCAAATGAGATACCTGATGACGTCATCTACTCACTCAAATTCTAAAAATAAGGAATATCTTTGGAGATAGCGGCTAGATTGTGCTGAAACGTTGATGTATGCTACTAAGAATGGTACACTACACTGTGTATAGTTAATGCTTTATACATTTTTCATTTTAGGGATTCCTTTAGTTTAATTAAGGAGTAGATGACGTCATAAGTACATTTGCATCTTTCAAAAACTTGAATATCTCTGGAACAACTTAAGATATTGACTAAATAAGAACGCTATTCTTCCTCATTTTTGGACCATGAACTGGTCTGAATCTTCTTGTTGTTAGGAGGCGACGCTCTTCGAAAAAAGCCTAAGGCTCCGTCATTTCGAGTCCGATCGTCATGAAATTTGACACGATGATTTTAAACGATATTCCTCATCGACTGACGGTGTCCGATTTTTGATTAGGGGCAACGTACAAGCAATCCTTGACTGTACGCGTAGAAGAAGAATATCCATATCATTAATATTCACGGACAAACGCAAACCATAACAAAGACATATCTGTTGTATTGTTGTTAACACAAATCGTGCAGTCATGGACCAGCGACTAAGCATTAAATTTTGACTAAATTTAAACCCGCTAGCTAGATTTTCTCAAAGCCCGTCTTTCGCTATTAGCACCTATTATACAAGAGAAAATGGATTTTTCTAGCCTGCTTCACGCCTAGAGCCATTTGTGTCAATATTGGGGGTGTGTCTATTGGTTGTAACCAATCAAAACGGCCAAGCAATTTAAGTGCATGTCCTCAACACTATTGTCGCAATTCCCATTGCGGAATTATATAATTATAAAATTTGAATTCCAGTAGGTCAAACAAGTCTTCCTCACTCTGGTACAAAACAAGTACTCGTCTCAAGACAAACCCCATATCAAAATAAATCAGTTTGAAGCATCCGACGTGATCGTGGTATTAGTAAGCTGAAAACCTCAATTGCCCACCAAGAATTAATTCTTTACGGACCTAAGCATTTGCACTGAACAAATATTTAAAAGCATTAATTGTTTACGCAAATACTACGCAGAAAAATGCATAATTACTTCAAAGTAACATGCAAACTGCACGTAATTTGCATGTATAAAGCAAAACATTTAAGCGAACGCTGCCAATATAAAAACTCCACTTCGAGAACCATTTATTTGACTAGTGTCTAGTGAGATCATTTTCACATGTTTAAAAAAAATGCCTCGCCGAACCAATATTAAGGGTTTGAAACAATGCAATGATTATAAATTGCGAAGAACGATGAGATCTTAAACGATGGATCAACGTGATGATCAACGAAGAGATGACCTGATGACCTATCCTCTGACTATACTGCCACAATCCTAGCTTCATATCCAAGTGTAATGATAACGGGATCACACCATCAAATGATGGATTCACTAGAATTCTGTCCACCAAGACCTGTTCGATATGTTGAACAACAGAATAGACTAACTGGAAATGATTTTGTAATTCGTGATGTCAGTGGTGATGGTAATTGCCTATTTAGGGCGTTGGCGTTTGTACTAACTGGTTCCTGGTCCACTAGTGCGATCGTACTTGTTTGAATACTAATAGATAAATATTGGATAGACGATTTTCGCTCTAACTACCCCTTTAATTGGTATGACGGTTTGTT
Source organism: Chrysogorgia sp. JL179-B06 (assembly GCA_035772405.1). NCBI lineage: Eukaryota > Metazoa > Cnidaria > Anthozoa > Scleralcyonacea > Chrysogorgiidae > Chrysogorgia > Chrysogorgia sp. JL179-B06. The sequence continues at coordinate 306,755 of JAYKKM010000183.1, read as the reverse complement.
ATTAAGCCAATTGACTTTATTGAATAGTAAACATTTGAAATCGCTTACTTTCCAAGTATTGCATCTTTCAACCGTCATATATTCTTCGAGCTCCATGGTTATATAAGATCGCCAGCCGCGAGTTTTACTCACTTCCAATATCCCATAATGCACTTTTTAGGTGCATTTTTAAAGATTCGCAATCCGTGTATTGTAAATATGATAAAGAGTAAAATCGAACCCTTATAATAAGTATAATACTAGGAGTAATCAAAGATTAAATAAATGCGTTTGAAGAAAGTGTATTAAAGAAGTGAATCACGGGGATGTGTATGTCAAGAAATATGAAATAAATAAATAAATAAATAAATAAAAGCGATGAAACTGAGAATTCGTATATGGAGATTTTAATATTTGCATGCCATATAAAAATCAAACAACAAGCCCACAATTCCACTATCAACAAATAACAATGGAATCTTTGACAAGAATTCAAAACACAAGGCCCACGAGTAGTTACTAGTTACCAGTTCATCGACCGCGTGTATATATCAACATTATCATAATCATGTTGCTGCCTTGGCCGAGATGCATGAAGGATACAACTTTTTCCAAACTTCGTGGTCAGGCATTACCACTGAAAGATCTTGAATTTCTATTCCTGTGTTCCATGAATATGGTATAAAGTAAATGAAGTAAATGGTTTGAACCTAGGAGTATCATTGCAAGTGTGAAGTTGATCGTCCAGGTTGTTGTAGTCTTGAGAAAGACTATTGTTGGTCACTGACGTATGGAATGGTTTGGACTTTGGAGTCATACGATGGAATGGTTTCATACGATGGAATGGTACTTTTACAAGATGACGTCAAGTTTCTGTTTATTATGATTATAATATGATATTGTTATAGTTATGCTTCCATTCTTGTCTAATTACGTATGTATAATGTATGCATAATGTATGCATAATGTTGTATAAAAGGACCTGCCTAAGTTTCAATAAAACTTAGGCAAGTCTTTTTAATTAATAACATGTTTACGAAGAACACGTGTAGAGTCAATACCCAACACTGTTATTTCCAAATTTGACCAAATGAAGCAGGGAAATGACATCATCTTACCAAAGCTACTTAAAACAATTCTAGTTCAGTATATTCATAAAAACCTTTTAATCATATATTGTATACCTTGGGGTTTCTTCGCCTTTTTCTTCATCTGCCAACAATTCAAACGCTTCATGAAGTTAAGTTACGTAACATGGCTCATTCCCTTTTTATTATATTTTAATAACTATAAGTGCAAATAATATCTTAAAGAGTGAGTGTCAGGGTAGTGCTTTGCGCGCTTGTTTTCTTCTTGGCGGCCATTTTATGGGACGCCTATTTCAGTTCACAAACGAATCCGTCGATATTTGATCAATCCTTCTTATAAATTATCCATTTTCAAGTTTTCTAAGAAGTAAATATACCTGAGTGATCAATTATTGTGATATTTTTCGTAAAATTGATAATTTACTATAGTAATCTTTTCGATACATAGAAGCTGCTACGAGCGCTTCGCCTCCGAAGCGTGGAAGGCCGGGTTATGCTGCTGAAACAGCGCGAATAAGTTTGCGAATGGAAGTGTTTGATGAGTGACCAATAAAGAAATATATTTTGTTTCTTCTGATGTTTTGTTCATTTGAATTTGCAAAGATTCAGGAACTAAAGCCATCCGGGCCAGCTTGTTCGTCAGAAACGGCGTACGTTGCGCGCGGCTCGCAGTGGTTCACAAACAAGCGAACCGCAACTGTTTAAATTGTCTTGAACATTAACTTCATAACGCCCCGAAGTCAGGATCGGACTCCAATTTCAATATTTCCAAATAAATCTATAGAGTTCACATGCAAATTATAGTTCTAACGATGCGATGCACTGCAATGAATTCGTATCAAAACAAAAACACAAGCGCGCAAAGCACTACCCTGACACTCACTCTTTAAGGAAATAAATATAAAAGTATCGCCAATATTGGAGTGTTGGTGCCACGCCCAGTCGGAGATACGGCCCGAGGTAACCATGGCAACCCCGCCACGGCCCGACTCCAGTCACACTGTCGAAGCAGTGTAAAAAGTATACTGACGGCTTACATACTAACAGGTGATGGAGGTTGGGTAAACACCAAGGCAATAGTTGTTATTAACAAGTCAAGCTCAGACCACGCTGACAAGACTGTGCATCAGCCAAGAACTGTGCGCATCATTTAATGGAGTAACCGCTGACCAGCATTGTCTCTTTTTTACCTAGCCTAAATTTCATTTAGCCACATTTATATGAGAGTAATATTCTCAAAAATACATGCGTGTATCGGGCTGAAAAACATCCAAAATGGTTCACCACCTCTGTTCTATTGATATCTCTTGAAATAACCATAACTGTTGCAAAAGCTATACATTTTTTGAAAGCCCAATAAACCGGCTTTTACTTGTGCTTTTAAATTTCCCTAACAAGACACATTATGTTAATATAAATTTGCATTATCATAATCAGGTTGAAAAACTTTCATTTTTGTAGAAAAGGCCATCTTGTACGCCCGCATAGCATCATGAAAATTCAAAATGCCACCAATCGCAAAGTTTTTTATCAAATCAAATCAAACTTGGCGTGTGAGTGGATCGTCATGTATCTGGCGCGTGTCGAGTTTCAATTTTTAATCTTGCGTTACCGTGTGCCGTGTTTTCTATTCACAACTTCATCAGTCTTATACGACCGATTTTGACAGGGCCAGACAGGAAAGACTTAAAGCTTATTATTAATATTTTCGTAAACGATGGGAACATAGCTTGCGTTATTTTGCCGACGCAGGCTAACAGAAACACAGCTCTACCTACACTATAAAAGGATACTAACATTTTCTGCCTGTACATCAGCTCTTAACAATCTCTTAAGGTCTTTTTCAACTTCTGGACACTCTTGATGCTAAGGTACAACAAACAAACATAAAGGAAATAGACTGAGGAATAAAACTAAATAACCACACATAGTGCTAAAAATGTCGTTCGTTAAAAATGTCGCGTCAAAAATGTCGCTTACACTATTGATTCCTTGGTGGAGGCTATTTCAAATAGGGTAGTGCACCTAATCACAAGGACTTTGGTGATTGTTTATATAACATATACGCTTCGCTCTTTAAAAACCCCACTATAAATTTCTGTTTCGATTCAGAAAAGCAGGGTTGTTAAAAGCAGGGTTATTACTGAATCGAAACAGAAATTTAAAGCGGGGTTTTTAAAGAACGAAGCATGTATGTTATATAAACAATCACCAAAGTCCTGGTGACTAGGTGCTCTACCGAGTATCTGAAATAGCCTCCACCTGATTCCTTACGAACGAACGAACTCACACACAGAATAATAGGCATACATGAAGTAGATGCTTGCTATTGATTCCGAACGAACTCACACACAGAATATAAAAAAGCGTTGCCAACTTGGCAGGTATGGGGCGCCAAGTGTTACTTTATTACTTAACGTAAATAGTGTCACTTTTTCCCTGATTTATTTGGTTATATCAAATAACCAAATTTCCTGAGATAGTTTAAGTTGGTTATATCAAATAACCAACTCAATGCTATTTGATTATATCAAATAACCAATGTTTATGACATGGCTTAATTTGGTTATTTCAAATAACCAACTCAATGCGATTTGGTTATATCAAATAACCACTGATTTAAGTTGGTTATATCAAATATCCAAAATAGTTTCGTTACACTTGGCGCGCATGAGGTCCACGGGTCATTCAGAGGAGAACGCGATCACGTGACTCTCTTCGTTAGCGCGCCTTTTCCAAGTCTCTCAATCATGGCGAACACACCGAATAGAAACGTTCTCGCAAGATCTTTAACAGAGGCAATTGGCAGAGCAATCAACCAAACTCTAAGTGCTACAGAGCCAGAGGTAAGTGTTCCTCTCATAAACAAAAGTTTTGCGCCGTTCTCCAATATTCAAAAGCATGTTAATGAATAAGTTTATATGGAAGCCACGTTGTCTTATAAAAGATTATTCGCTCTCATTTGGTTTCTCGTGACGTTTGATATAGTTGCCAGCTCAAGCAAGTGCTGCTGCTAACGGTATATTAACAACACGGCGAGGAGTTATTTCAAATTAATGAATATAATTCAAGGCAATCCGTAATGTCAACATCCCCTCAGGCATATACGATAATTTGAATTTTTGAGACTGAAGCCGGCCCATAGCTAAATAAAAAATTTAGGCTTCACCATGCCGAAATTTGACTATAGAAATAGTGCTGTGTGTAAAAGTTTTCTGGTATTGTAGAGGACTGGGTATCTCCAATTAAAGGCGTCCGTTTATAAATACAGGTTTGGCTGTAGCAATATAGTCCCAGTACAATTTACCCCAGTTGCCTCTCCTCTGGTCGGGCCTGCAGACAGGAAGTAACAAGTAAAATGCCCTAATTTAGGGGAAATAAAAACTAGAATATAGTATATTTTGTTGAAGCAATTTGCTATCATTATGCAAGTGTTTTTATCGTCATTGCCAATGAAGAGATCCGAGAATTACATCTACTGTACGTACGCGTATACATGAAAAAGTATGGAAAGAGTTCATGATGTTGCCATTTAATATTTTATTCTGACTAACATAACAATCCGTTGATTTCGGAGCAAGGGCGTATCCAGCCTCATTGGATAGGGGAGGTGCAGATTTCCCAGGAGGGTGACAAATGGCTTGAACTTGCATTATTGCTATTAAAAAATATGCTTTTTATACACAACACTATTTCTATAGTCAAATTTCGGCAAGGTGAAGCCTAAATTTTTTATTTAGCTATGGACCGGCTTCAGTCTCAAAAATTCAAATTATCGTATATGCCTGAGGGGATGTTGACATTACGGATTGCCTTGAATTATATTCATTAATTTGAAATAACTCCTCTCCGTGTTGTTAATATACCATTAGCAGCAGCACTTGCTTGAGCTGGCAACTATATCAAACGTCACGAGAAACCAAATGAGAGCGAATAATCCTTTATAAGACAACGTGGCTTCCATATAAACTTATTCATTAACATGCTTTTGAATATCAAATTAACAAACTGAAGTGGAGACAAAACATTTGTTTATGAGAGGAACACTTACCTCTGTAGCACTTAGAGTTTGGTTGATTGCTCTGCCAATTGCCTCTGTTAAAGTGCCACTACGATCAAATTTTTACCTATCGATATTTTTACGTATTTATAAAGCAGAGCTGCTAAATATTACTTGGTCGAAACCGTTTTGCGATTCGACGATGACAAGTATTATTTTTCTTACTCCGAATCTGGAGTTGTTATGTCCGCATTAATCGTTCATGTTCTTGACCAGCGTAACGAAGAGACGTCAGATTCTCAACGCGAAGACTCCACGTGGCTAATTCTTCAAGTAAATCAAGATCGTTTTTTCAAATTCTTCGTCTGAAACGCTGGATATTTCATCTACTTCTCGAAAAAAAACAAGAAAACAAATAACCTCGACCGAAATTCAGGCGTAGCATTGAGAATCTGACGTCACAAACAATATTACCTTTTGAAATTGCGGGAACACGTTTTTAGTAATGGTGGCCTAAATAATAGTGATATCAGAGCTCAAAATACTTACTTCAAAATACCATTTTTTAGTTGTTTTTTTACATCGATGATCACTTTCGACCCTGAAATACTATTCTATGCTAAAGAAAATCTAAAAGACGGGGGTGAATTTTCATCGTAGTAGCACTTTAAAGATCTTGCGAGAACGTTTCTATTCGGTATGTTCGCCATGATGGAGACTTGGAAAAGGCGCGCTAACGAAGAGAGTCGCGTAATCGCGTTCTCCTCTGAATGACCCTTGGACCTCATGCGCGCCAAGTGTAACGAAACTATTTTGGATATTTGATATCACCAACTTAAATCAGTGGTTATTTGATATAACCAACTTAAATCAGTGGTTATTTGATATAACCAAATCGCGTGGACTTGGTTATTTGATATAACCAAATTAAGCCATGTCATAAACATTGGTTATTTGAAATAACCAAGTTGTTCCAATTTTGGTTATTTGAAATAACCAAATTAAACCATCGCGGGAGAACTGGTTATTTGATATAACAAAATCGCATTACCAAATTAAGCCATGTCATAAACATTGGTTATTTGATATAATCAAATAGCATTGAGTTGGTTATTTGATATAACCAATTAACTGTCTCAGTAAATTTGGTTATTTGATATAAACAAATAAATCAGGAAAAAAGTGACACTATTTACGCTAAATAATAAAGTAACACTTGGCGCCCCATAGGCAGGGGGCACCGCAATAATCTGAATAACAATAAAGTCTTTAAAAGGAACTAATATAGTGAGTGAGCAACATGGGTATATGTGGGGGCAAAACAAAACTGCAACAAACAATACGCCCTGAGATTCTACATTTTATAAATTTCTGTCGTGTTTCATTTCAATTCCGCAATACTGATTGGTTTTTCTTATCTATCCGCCGAAAATTATTAATGGTAGGATGATTAAATAATTCATTTGCTTTCATTAAAGATGACTAACTTCAACGCTTGTCATTGGTAATATAGATGTATTACAGAAACGCCTCAAATAACAAGCCGTGGTCAATAATTAATTAATTAACTAAGTGGTAAATTTATACTAAAACAATTTTAAAACAAGCCCTCGTTTTCCGAGGGAAATATTTAAAAACTAAGAAATGAAAGGTTGTGAAAATGAAAGCAGTTTTTAATCAGATAATCTAAACGTTCCCTCCACCATAGTAAGAGACCTTACCTTTTTTCTGGCAGTCTTTCGAAATCTTCTTTTTCTTACATTTTTTAGTGGTGGAGTTACTAAAGAATAAATACTGGGTATTTACTATATGTAAGTACATTCTTTACTATATAATATAAGCAGGGCTCGAGTAAGTTTTGTCCGCCATTTTTATATGGAAAGGTTGTTGTTAGTTAAATTTGATCGTAGATTCAAAAAAGACGATTGGAATAAATGCAGCTAAGAAAATCATCGAGAAAGAGGCTGTAGCTCAAAAATCTGCTTTATTTTTTATTTTATTTATAATTGGTTAATCTATTTAGCATCTATATTCAGGGCAGGTGTAAAGGACCTAATCACAAGGTTGCTGGGGAGTAATCTGGTCTTAGTACTAGGACCAGATGACTCCCCAGGGAATCTGGTTCAAGGACCAGATTAGCATTTGTATTAAAAACTGACGAATTTAATTTGACATTTAACAACTCACAAATTGTTTTCATTGCAATTATGCGCGCGCTCTTCGACTTTCATACTTTCTCGGAAAGTTACAGTATGTTCGTATGTGAAATAATGTCAGACACAAAGCGTGACAGATTGAGAACTGTTTTTATTCCATCATATAATGACATTAGTTTAAATGAGTGTTTCATCAGGGGATCCAAACACGAGAAAACATGATGAAAACACGAGCGCGAAGCGCGAGTGTTTTTATTGTTTTCGATGAAACACGATAAACGAGTTGTTTGTATATTGTATGGCTTCTCAATCGAACACGGATTTAATTGGATGTTTACTTAAAACGCATTTGAGAACAAACCCTCATGGGACTGAACTCGCGAGGGTGTGTAAAATTTATTCAGAAAATTAACAGACTCTGTTCAGTTGAGGATGAGCGAAGACTGAGGCAGGTCGTTTCGTTCTCCAAAAAATTAATTATTAATTAAGATCTCAGCAATTAGATCAAAACCGGGTTTGATCTAATAACTGTGGAGGTATATGATTTTTACGTGTTTTACTCGAGTATCCAGCCTCAGTCATGTGATAAAATAAAGTGATTTCATTGGCTAATTGGCTCATGAATTATTAATGAGTTTGAGAAATATATATACATAAATGTGCAGACATCAAAGTAAACATTGCTATATATACAATCGTTAGTTAACTTAGTAGTGAGTAGTGTAGCAAAGTAAAAATCACACTATTTATGAATGTTGCTAAAGCCAAAATGCACGTTATTTTGAGGAAGGTTTTGAAATCCTACCCGGAGGAAGGTTGAAAATGTTTTGCAACACTGCTTGACATCAACAGACCTTCTGCAAGTTGTTGTACATGAAGAACTTGTGCTTATGGCTTTTAACAGTGTGTTGACAATGTTTAATACAGACAGACTGCAGTAATTCATTTGATGGTTAATTAACAACTCCAAAAACGTTTTGCGTTACTTTTATAATTATATTAACGTTTATATTAATATTTGTTATAAAAAGTTCATTTACAGTAAAATAAACAATGTCTGTTAAAAACGTAATGTCTCTTAGGTAATTTCAAAAGTTTAACAAAAGTTTATCTGTTTATACTGCCAAGTGTTAACACTCGTTAAATAAAGTTTTCCTGTTATGTTATACAGTATTTTCTATAGTGAAATCTTACAGTGTATCTCCTTCCTCAGCCCAATGACAACACGACTGTCCTACTATACTACCTTGCATAACGTTTTAATAACCAAAACCAGACTATATCAATGTATTAGGAAATCTATTTTAGGAAATGCTTGGATTTCTTTCTTACCTCCATGATTAAACATAAATTTTCTTTCTTTCTTGTGAATTGTCTGTTCAACTTCATCAATTTCCACATCTGGATCACCACATTCTTCAGTACAATTCAGCATCTAATTGTTAGTAAGTAAAGCAAAAATGTACCGGCTTTGAAATGGGTTATTTAGTTTAGATAAAGTTCAAAAATATCTATTTTCATAAAAATGTAACACATCATACATAGTTACTGTGTATTAGGGATACAGAAAATATTGCATGTTACCAGACAATTAATAACAGTGGAAATTCTTTCAAGAAACAAGCCTTATTGTCCCCTCGCAAGCGTGGGTGCTAATCTTGACGGGGGGCGTGGGACACTGTCTTCAGTCGAGCGTTTTACGAACAGCAAACATGATGGACAATTTTGGCGAAATTGGAAGAATTGACAATTAATATTTTCGCTTCTTTACGGTACTGCAATAAACTCGCGTACACAGTCTAACTAACTATTGCTTTCAAGTACAGTAAGTTTATAACGTCCGAAGACCAACTCCTTTTCACTGTTTATATTGTGTACGTACTGTATGTCTGAGTCAAACTTTAGTCAAGCTTTCAGTAGTTCAAAATATATAGTCGTCTGAAGCTGGAAGATGTCAAATTTGACATTTAGATGTCAAAGCCGTTCAAGGGCAAACCTGTAAGTGTTTTCGCTTTTTGTGTCTGATGACGTAGTCATCATACACTTAGTTATCGAAATCTTGTATGTATGTATGTATGTATGTTTGTGAGATTGAGGACACTACGTCACAATCGAATACGTTACGGAAAACAGCGAAAGTTTGCCGAGATATTTGTTGCATGGCCGCCATTGTTGTTTATAATAGTTTAACATGATTTTGCTCAGGCGCTACTTTCACTCGATCGGCTCATGCGGTTTAATAGTGGTACTGCCAAGGTAATTTGTCTTTAAGTTTTAACCAAGGTAATGGGCAATTCCCGCATTGTGTTCGTTAAAATCAAACTAAACTAAGTCACTGTCGACAAACTTTAAACTGAACAGACTGCAGAAACTAGCCTCTGCACTTGTCAAAATTATAAACATCTAGATAGTTCATTGTCTTGCAGTTAAATTAAATACTAAACATTGGCCTTAAATATGGGAATCACAATTGAGCAATACAAAGCCAGAATTGGTTGCAAACAATAACTTTGTTAAAACCAAAATAATACTTCTGCAAGTTCTTTATACCAAGGTATCTTTTGGAATACATTTAAAAAATTCATTTTACATTGTAACAATGTTGATGTTATTTTATCTAAGTGTATATTTTATCTGTCAACAGCTCACAGAACAATATAAAAGTTGTGGTTTGCTCAAATATTTGTTCCAACCATATATCATGATGTTGTTGATCCATCTAAAAACTATATGTGCTGATTTTAGCCAAGGCGATATGAGAAAATTTAGACTAAATAGCTTAGACTGTAATAATACATGCATAATCAAAAAAAAAAAATTACTTCGTGGGATCCACCATTCCTAAATACAATTTGTCTGCTGGAAATAGCCTTTATACTTTAAAGACATTTAGCCTGGGGCAAGGCAACAGTTCATGTATTCACTCAAGCTAATGCCAGACAGAAAATTATTTTATTCAGCAGAGAATGTTACATTAGCACAATAATGTTATTAGCACAATTAATGTTTGGCAGTACTGATGATATTGCAGTAATATGCATATCTAGCTGATGGCATTTCTCTGGGTTGGGCCGGGCCACTGGTTAGTAAAGTAAGTAAAACTTTATTTAACCACGCTAACCTCATTCAGCTGAACGCTGGTTTCCAAGAGGGGCGTGGAACTTACAAAATTACAAAAATACCGTGCACAATTAATTACAAGAAATATCTAAACTAACAAAATACAATAAAATAGTTTAACAAATATGTACATTAAATCTAAGGTAAAAATCAAAATATAAGCAGGTGAGATCAGTTAAGCCACAGACATCATGACCGACCAGTTGAAGAAATGATACTATTAAAAGAATGCAATGAATCTTTATTTCTTAATTTGGTTGAGAGGCTGTTCCACAAATGTGCCCCTCTGTAACTTAGACTCTTTTTGAGGTATTCAGTCCTTGGTTGTGGCAAATGAAATTTAGTGGAAGAGCCCCGCAGGTTGTATTGGAGAGATGCATTTGATTTACGAAAGATCTCAGTAAGTGATTTTGGTGCTAAATCATACCTAATTTTGTACATTAGTCTTGCTACAAAATCTAACCTACGTTCGTCCAAATGTTTCCATCCAAGCTCATTTAGGGCAATTTCGGACTGACCATGTATGTTTTTACGACCCATAATCACCCTGGCAGCTCTATTTTGTAATTTTTGTAGACGATCTGAAAGTGTAATTCCGATAGAATCCCACACTTCGCAACAATAATCGAAATGTGGTAATACAAGGGCATTATAGACGGATTTTAGTGTTTCACGATCTACGTAAGGTTTTAACCTTTTAATCGCACCAATTCCTGATGAAATTTTCTTAGATGTATTATCTATATGTTTATCCCACAATAAGAATTCATCTATATGAACTCCAAGTGCTTTCGTGACCCTCACCCTGGTGATAGGTACATCACCCACAAAAATTTTAGGCTCTTCTAGTAAGCTATTTATATTATATCTTGATCCAATTAATAAATATTCAGTTTTGACAAGATTAAGACTCAGCTTGTTTGCAGAGAGCCACTCCTTAATATTTCCAAGGTCAATATTAAGGACCACTTCAGCTTCACTGATTGACTTAGCAGATGCGGTTAAAGTTGTATCATCGGCAAACATTCTTGTTGATAAGTGTTCTAAACAATTGGGCAAATCGTTTATATAAATTAAGAGAAAAAGTGGCCCCATAATTGAACCTTGGGGAATTCCGCACTTCACAGTCCTTGGACTAGACAATTCACCATTAATAGAACCCATTTGAGTTCTATCAGTCAAATACGATCGAAGTAGATTTAGAGAGGTTTTCTCTATGCCTATAAAGACCAAGTTTGTTTACTAACAATTCGTGGTTTACGGTATCAAAAGCCTTTTTTAGGTCTAGAAAGACCGCGATATTAAACATACCGCGATCCATATTAATAAACCATTCATTAGTGCTATCTAATAAAGCAGAAGACGTAGAATGGAATCGTCTAAAGCCAAATTGATGTTTCGATAATAAGTCTTCCGCATTCAAATATTCGTACAATTGCTCATATAGGATTTTCTCAAAAATCTTACTTATAACTGGTAGAATTGAAATAGGGCGATAATTGTCCAGTAGGGTCCGAGGACCCTTTTTATGCAAAGGAGTGACTCTTGCTATCCTCCATTCAGATGGAAATGTTTCCGTATCAATTACCATATTGAATATTTTAGTTAAAGAATTTGCAATAATAGGAGCTGCAAATTTTATAATTTTAGCTGAAATTTTGTCTATCCCAGTAGCTTTGGAAGTGCACAAAGAGGAAAGAAGTTTAATTACTTTGGGTGTGCCAACCGTTTTAAACTTGAAATTACTTTTAGCTTTCTTTACATAATTTTCAAAATTACGTTCACATGCATTTATGGTTTCCGCAATTTTTGGACCAATATCGGTGAAATAATCGTTAAAACACTCTGCAATTTCTACAGGTGTTGAAATTAAACCATTATTAGATTGAATATTTTTTATCACCGATTCCTGTTGTTTACGGTTGAGTATTTGATTTACTGTCTTCCAAGCTTGCTTAGGATTATGTTTAATTCTATCCATGTGATTTCTATAATATGTTACTTTCTCTTCGCGCAATGCATTGGTAACTCCATGGTAACTCCATGGGCCACGGTTAAAGTGACTTGTTTGCTGGTGATTTGTTTATGACAAGTAGGGATGAACCTTTTTTTCTTTGCAAAATGCTCTCGATAATCTGTTTTTGGATTCACAAATTATCAACATTGTCTGTTAACAATTGACTGCAGCACTGTTGCAACTTTTAAAACTAATGAAGGCAAGTTTAAAATTTTTGATTCTCACTCAAGAGATTTATATGGCATTCCACACCCATTGTTACCGGGTACCCATTGTTTCCACACCCATTGTTACTGGGTACCCATTGTGTCGCGTTCCCAGCCAAATACCCTCGTGGAGAGCGATCGACTGGAGTTCGCATGTGATCAACCACAAATGAAGCGAGTCAATTTCTTTATTGTATACAATGATCTCCTCAAAATGCGGTGAAAACTACAGTAATGATTAATAACAACAATTAAGCGCTATTCAAAACCCTAAATCATGCGATTACAAAGCGTACCATAAATTAACACAAATCATGCGTATTAACCAAAGGTAACGCAATAACATAACTAAAACCGCTTACGATTTATATGGATTCGCATAGGAACCGATCGAATGTCCATTACAAAAAAGCTAAAAGGGCGAGCGCAATAATATCCCTTGTGTCTACTAATGACTAATCCAGTCTAAAGTGCGTTGTCCAAACAAAGACAAGGCCGCGAGAGCCTGGGCTCACATAAACAAATTATAATGTATACGTATATATATATTACGTATCGTCAGCAACCGTCACACACCCATTGTTTCCACGCCACAGTATTCAGTTAGCAAATTCTGAGATATTCAACCAAAATCTGGATATTCAACCAAAATCTAATCAAGCAAAATTTGTACATACAACCAAAATCTGGACAGTTTTTACGCTTTTCTCAAATCTCGCAACATCCTGTGTGTTTGGATAAACACAGATATTCTGTAAAGTAATTGCAATGTAGCTAGTAGCCTCGATAATATATAATACGCTGTTATCTCGATAATATATAATACGCTGTTATAATATATTTATTTAATATAATCGTGCTTCTATTTTTGTTTCATATTTTAAGCTGTATTGTTCAGTTTTGTCTCATGTCATCAGACACATGTACGCGTTGCGTACCTATTTTTTAAAGATGTTAGCAATCGGTTATAAAGATATTTTTGTAGGTATGTTCAAGTCTGTTATTCAAGCTTTCATTTGATGTATCTCATGAGTTCGTAGAGTTAGTATTTCAAAAGATATTGTCGCCGGAACATGTTAAAATCAGTTTGTATTTGATAAATGAAAAATCAGTTAGTTACCATGGTAACAATTGCGTCATTTCTTGGCTAAATATACCGTAGAATCTCGAAAGTAGCCTACTTTCGAAATTAGTGACCTCTAAGGGCGGCTACTTTCGGATGGGCGGCTACTTTCGGATGGGCGGTTACTTTCGGAGGGCGCTTACTTTCGGAGAGCGCTTACTTTCGGGTTGTTATTTTTAGCATCGGCCAAGTTTTAACCACTACTGTACATTTTGCACAACGTTTCAAAGTTTTGTTTTATTTTGATTAAATTACATAAGAGTTGTTACTTATTATCTAATGCTAATAATTTACCGTACTAGATACCGAATATTCAGATACCGAAATGGAAGAGGACGTCTGAACGATGCAAAGACAAACTTATAACTACTATCTGAAATTGAATGTTTGATATTACTGTTTTATAGATGTTTTAATCCATGCCATTCAAAATAAATTGTTAAACAGATGTCGGAAGGGGCTACTTTCTGGGCGGGCGGTTATTTTAAGAGGGGCGGCTACTTTCTGGGCGGGCAGTTATTTTAAGAGTTTAAGAGGGGCGGCTACTTTCGGGTTTTCGTAGTAATTGTTTAAAAAAGCGGCTACTTTCGAGGGGGGCGTCTACTTTCGGGGGGCGGTTACTTTCGAGATTCTACGGTATTTCGAACGAAAAGCCGAAAGCGATAAAAACGCGAAAAAAATAATTATGCAAGATATCAGAAGAAACGGGTATTACTATAATGCGAAATAACGAAATAAGTACAGAAATGTTTTTCCTAGTAAAACTTCTTTTGCATCTGTTGTAAACATGCGCACAAGAAACTATAAATACGTGTATGCAACAACCCCTGGGAGACTGGCAAAAAGTTTGATATTTGTTTTTGCTATTTACAAAGTGAACTTAAAATCATTTTATTCATCACATTGGCAAGTCGAACGTTGTTCGAATGAAAGAAATTTAAATTAATTTCATCATAGAAACTTTCCGAACTGGGGACGCTTTGTCGCTTCGAAGGCGTCTATATATGAAGATAAAGCTCAAATAATTGATCACAGGAAAATCTAAATTAGTTAGTTGTCCCCTGAGGGCGAGGGTGCTAATATCGACCGGCGTTTAGTCCCTCACACGGGATCCAAGTGTTTCCAGAGTCACATTTAGTTTTCTTCTTATATATATACTGTATATACTGTATATATATATATATATGGTCAACGGCCACCGGGTGAGCGGAATATATATCCATGAACCAACTTGGCCTGTTTAGGGGGCAGAAAGTAAGGTAAAAAACATTGACAAAACACCAGCAATCAACGCGAAATACGGCTTGCTAAGAAAAAACAGGGTCTTAGCCAGCCAGCCGTCTTTTGGACGGCCAGTTTCGATTTAAGTCGGCCAGTTGATAATGACGGCTTTTGGACGGCTATTTACCATTTTGACACCTTTTGGACGGCCAGTAAGAAATCTAAAGGACACCTTTCGCTACTCTTGTATTTTTGGTAGCTTTATTAAAGAGTGAGTGTCAGGGTAGTGCTTTGCGCGCTTGTGTTTTTGTTTTCATACGAATTGATTGCAGTGCATCGCATCGTTAGAACCATAATTTGCATGTGAACTCTAGATTTATTTGGAAATGTTGAAATTGGAGTCCGATCCTGACTTCGGGGCGTTATGAAGTTAATGTTCAAGACGATTTGAACAGTTGCGGTTCGCTTGTTTGTTTGTGAACCACTGCGGGCCGCGCGCAACGCCGTTTCTGACGAACAAGCTAGCCCGGATGGCTTTAGTTCCTGAATCTTTGCAAATTCAAATAAACAAAACATCAGAAGAAACAAAATATATTTCTTTACTAGTCACTCATCAAACACTTCCATTCGCAAACTTATTCGCGCTGTTTCAGCAGCATAGCCTGGCCTTCCACGCTTCGGAGGCGAAGCGCTCGTAGCAGCTTCTATGTATCGAAAAGATTACTATAGTAAATTATCAATTTTACGAAAAATATCACAATAATTGATCACTCAGGTATATTTACTTCTTAGAAAACTTGAAAATCGATAATTTATAAGAAGGATTGATCAAATATCGACGGATTCGTTTGTGAACTGAAATAGGCGTCCCATAAAATGGCCGCCAAGAAGAAAACAAGCGCGCAAAGCACTACCCTGACACTCACTCTTCAAGTCAAATCGGCCATCAGCGAAACATTTATCGTGCATAAGACATGTATTTTGACATTCACAACCGTGCTGTTGACGAGTAGCGACGATTCGTCAAATATCCGTACTATTTGTCGGCTATTCACACTATTCGACGATTATTCGCACTTTTTGTCGATTATTTTACGTAAGGAATTTTACTAACCGTATAATGATAACTTCCAAAATATTACAATTTTATCCTTTAGAATACCCCTTGACAGGGGGATTCCTGGCAAATATGCAACTCCCCCGTCCAGTGGTATTCTGGCCCGCGATGGCCAATTTGGACACCCGAGTTACATGTAAGCGAGAATGCTTGGACCGTTAAAACACATCTTTGGCTAAATAACAAAAAGCTAAATCGTCTTGGATTTTTATTTATTTTGGTTTTGTTTGGCGACGTCACGGGAATATTACTGATGAACTGTTGATCTTCGTGCAAAATTGTGTTGAATGCATTTTACCACATCCTTCTGATTTCTCATCGATTTCAAGTCCATCCCTTGAATTTTATACACATCTTTCATAACTTTCGCTGTGTTTGGCCATTTGGTTTTGATTTTGTCTGATTTTAATTTTTACTTGAAGCGTGTCTGGGGGTTCCCCTGACTATTGCATTTAATGGCTTCAATTATAGACAGGAGTCAATAACGTTTTTCATTGTTCTAGAAGTGTTATTTCGTATTGTTCATTATGCCAAACATATATGGTATAGGATTTATCCATCAAATTGGTTTCAGCAGTTCGTTCTTTCTTGAAGGGAAGAAATTTTACTGTGCAAAAGCCACCATAAGGGATAGGAAGGCAACCGTGCTCAAGGCAACCTTTCTAGGAGAAGGAAAACTCGGATTAAAAACCTCCACCATGATTTTGGGAAAGAGTAGGAAGAGCTTTTAGTCTTGGTGGATAATCTTTCTAGTGATGGTATCACGATAAAACACCTGAGTTCCTGGGTCCCAACACAGGTTGGTGTTAGGAGTAATCAACACAGTGCATGAAACAACACAGAGGTAATAGATTTGTGCCAGAGATGAAAGTTGATTACCTTTGGCGTTGTTTAGCGAAACATTTATTAATGCGTAAAAAAACGTTTACGATTCTAAGAAAACAAAAGACGAACTTTGTTTTCTTTTTTCTTCTTTTCTTCTTCCAGCTCGTTCCCCGACGAATTGTTAATTTTTCCCAGACAGGGGGGCTAAGGTTCCCCCATGGGGGAGCTGTAGCCCCCCTGCCCACCCCTGATTTGATCAACTGGTCAATGACATAAATAATATTGATATTGAAATAAAAGTCATTATAGTGAGAACTTTTACAGCTACATGTATATAAATATAATATTTACTACAATCCAACACCATGTTGATTTTTAATGTTTAATAATATAAATGTAGTGCTTTTATTTACAGATTTTACAAATGTCATAGACATAGTTCTTCAAATGGAGCTTCAATATAATAAATGGGAGAAAATAATATTACCTTAATATATCTGGGAAAGTATTAATAGCTTCTTTGGGCTAGCGACTAGCTAATAACTGTATATACAATGTGATAACGACAATAGTATATTTATGGAATTACACTATTATCCAGGACAGTTAGTTCAATGTGGTTGTGGCCATGGTTGAAATGAAAGTAAAAGTCAAATATTGCATTATGTAGCATAACGTAATGCACCAAACCCATCCCTACAAATAATTAGAATAACTAATACCAAGAATATGAAAATATAACGTTCTAATCAATGTTTGAATAAATGTTTAACATGTACAAGCCACCATACAGTAGGATTGACACGACGGCATTTCGGACAAAGTAAGTTCTAACATTTTCAGCATCGAACACAATGCTAAGTCGAGAATAATAGAAAGTTTTAAGTTGCTTTCTAAAAACTAATAGAGATTTAATAGCATTCATAGCATCAGGAATATCATTTCACAAATTGGTAATTCTTATAAAAAATGTATTACGCAAAAGTGAAGTTCTAACCCTTTGTGTATTAAGGTAGAGTCCACTCATCCCACGACGAGTATGTCTTTGACTGATTGAGATGTACTGTACATATTAACATTCAGATTTACCAAGCCTGAGATACTGTACACTTGAAATAAAACACCAAATCCAGATAGATACTCGAGCCAATAATTCAAAGGCAGCAAATTAAGTTTGATCAAACGTTCCTTATACGACAGCTTGTTATATACTTGCAGAGAAACAGAGAGGCTCGTCCCTGTACTCGTTTAATCAAAAGAATTTGATCAATCACCGTCTGGGGAGCCCAAATTTGAGAAGCATAACAAAAATGTGAACGTATCAAAGATATATACAGCAATTTTATGGCTTGGGTATCAATAACATGCACCGGCGCAACTGCGATTCAAAAACCCCAACATTCCGTTCCATATATATATTCATTCCGCTACCAAAACAAAATCAACTCAACAGAACTCTCAAAACATGTTTGGAACTTACGAGAAAAAAACGCTTCAAACCCTGAAATAAAGTGGTCAGTTTTAGACAGCGCGCCTGCCTTCCGAAACGGATCAACACGATGTGAACTTTGCCTAGCCGAAAAGTATCATATCATTTTCCAAAAATACAGACTTCTAAACAAACGAAACGAACTTCTATCAAGCTGCCGCCACATAAACAAATACCTACTACGTAACTTCAAAGAAACACCGCCCGACAATTAGCGCTTTCGATCCATGCCGCGCGAATTGTATATAATTCAGTGAATACGTTGATGTTAGTTAGTCGTCTGATGATTGCCTTAGGCATGAAACACAGTGTTACGGCACCTGTAAAAGTTTAGATTTTACATATACTTTATAACTAGCTCTACAATTTTTGTATCGAGCACTCTTACTTACTGGGATTTTGTCCATGTTTTGGTCTATTCACCTAATATATATATATATATATATATATATATATATAATATATATATATATATATATATATATATATATATATATATATATATATATATATATTTATATATTTATATATTTATTTCAGCAGAGCATGGTAGGACCAACTCTTATAGGAAGTAAAAAGTCGTTTTGGGTGATCCGTTTGAATAGAACAATATTTGGTCAATATTTTTGATCTGACGAACTATATACACGTTTGCGTAATATAATTATAATAGGTCGTATGTTATGTATTTATACTCGCTAATTCCAAATCTGTTTTTAGAAATGAAAACGGTTAAAAAGTGATCGAGATAACGTTCAAAATAATATACGACGAAGTGGAAGCGGGCAGCCTGATTGCCGACTAATTTCTAAGTATAATACTAATAGACACGTAATGTATGTTATGTATTTAGACTCGGCAATTCCAAATCTGTTTTCAGAATTGAAATCGAGTAAATATTGGCCGAGATAACATTCAAAATCTACGTACGACAAAACGGCTTTTTGCAATTAGTTATCAAATATACGGCGTGCGCGGTCTGGGCCCTGGGGAAGGTTATTGCGGAACATATTTCTAGTTAGGTTGTTGAACAGACTACTGCAGCATACTGTACCTGACATATGTCGGCCGTCTTATAAAAGCTTTTCTTGTCAACTGTTTTAAATGACTCAACAATGGTGGGTATATCCATTAACTGTTAAAATAATAAATCACAATTTACATGAGATTATAATTTCAAGTAATGTTGGAGAAAATAAGTTGGGGTCATAATGCAAACACTGTCTTTAGTCTGACTAATTTTCCATTGCTAATTGCAAATGATTTCTGACCATTTTAGGAATTAAACTTCAAACCTTTCGACATGAAAACGACTATATATGTGTTCGTGAAGTGCCTTCAGCGTGATGGCGAATGGATCTTAACCAATCCAAGTGCGGTCGTCTTACAGTAACGAGGAACGTTCAGCCTATTCGGACATGCTATCACCTGATGGGCACCCCTGCAGTTAAAACCACGGATGTTCAGAAAGATCTTGGGGTTCTATAGTCACCCCTTACTATAAATGGAACTCGCAATGCAGTATCGGCTGAAGCCAACAAAATGCTGGGTTTTATAAGAAGGTCTTCCTTTGATATCCATGACCCACATGTGCGTATTGCACTATACACAGCTTTAGTTAGGAGTCATTTTGCATACTGTTCCCAAGTCTGGCCGCCGCAGTCCATGTCGTTAATACTCAACATGGAAAAGTCCTACGCCGCGAAACTAAGTTTATTCTATCGTTGCCATTCAGATCTGATGTTAACTATAAGGATAGACTATAAAAAAACGGGACTCATGCTACCTCTGTCCTACTGGCACGAGTACCTGGACTTAGTATACCTTTTTAAAGCATTAGTTCGTTCATGTGACTCTTACATTTCTATTAAGTCCTCCAGCTTTGTAACAAGACGTACAAACCGATCAAATGAATTTGTTTTAAATATCCCTAAAGTGAATAGCGTAACTTTTCTATTGTAGAACCCCTAGGATATTCAACTCTCTACCATCACATCTGCGAGATGTTAACCTTTCTATTGATCAATTCAAATCTGAACTGATAAAACACCGAACACGTGTACGATGTCGAAATTCCGCAAACTTTTAAAACCGTATGTGTAAAATGTCACCTATGTCG
This sequence comes from Chrysogorgia sp. JL179-B06, assembly GCA_035772405.1. Classification (NCBI taxonomy): domain Eukaryota; kingdom Metazoa; phylum Cnidaria; class Anthozoa; order Scleralcyonacea; family Chrysogorgiidae; genus Chrysogorgia; species Chrysogorgia sp. JL179-B06. Next base: position 286,295 of record JAYKKM010000183.1, on the reverse strand, counting down.
TCCCCTGTCTAGTGTTCTTGTTAAAATGTGCTGTTAGTTCATTTTTTATGGTAGGGACCCGTAATGGAGCGATAAGCTCTGTGGGGTATCCCTGCTACTCAATGTGGCAAAACTTGTAAATAAATAAATAACTAAAATATGCCTTGCCCTTGTTTAATAATAATTAATGTCGCTCCCTACAGGTACATATTTCCTTGCTGTAAATGTTTTTGAAACAAATCCTTATTTAAAGAGTATCAGATATAATCTTCGATCACTTACAGGTAATCTAGTTAGGAATATTATTGTCGGGCAAATAGCTTAAAAACATAGCCATAACACAACATAATTTTTTAATACTAATGTTTCATTCTTTAACATGTAACATCATCAGAATGATAATTACAATGAATGAGGTATATATAACTAAACTGTTATACATGTATAATATAACTGTTCCATCGCATTATACGTTTGAGTAGGACGTAATGCGAGTGGGACGAATGTAATTGAGACTAGTTTGAATATAAATATCAAAGCCTAGCAAATAACTCTTAGGCACATGAATATTTCAGTCGAACATTTTAATATAGCTAACGTTTCGATGTATATCACAACATCATCAAAGCAGATTAACAAAATAACATGGTAAGTTCCTATATATGGATACATATTCAAATATAATATAATAGATAAACGGTCAACTAGATAAACGGTAAAGATTACAAACGGTAAAATTAAAGTTCAAAATTTGAAAATCGAAACAATTATTATATTACATGTATATTAGTATATTACATAGAGTGAGTACTGAGTATATGTCAAGGTTAAGTTATTAATAGCGGAAGAGAGATTAGAATAATGAAAGTAGTTTTGTCCATAGAGCTGATATTAGCATTAAGACTGGGTTTGAGTTTATTTATTTATTTAAAATTACAATGACGACTAGACGGACGGAAAACAAAACGAATACTTGACTGTAGATAGGCAGATGAAAGCAATTTACGTAAATGCATTCAGATTTGTAAACAATGAGTAGGTTTGCAGGAAAACACGTAAAAATTCAGAATGGAAATTTATATTTGAAGTAACGAAAAAATAATGAAAAAATAAGACCTTTCTTATAATTCAAAGGGATAAAAACTTTCAAAATTGGTAAATAAATCCGTAGATGTGGGTTTATGATGAACAGAAGTAGCAAAAGAACGATTTGCGTGAGTTATTTTAATATCAAGGAAAGAGAGAATAGAATTAGTTTCAAATTACATGTTCTTCAGAACGCAAAGGCAAAAATCAATCATCAACATAACGACTGTAAAGAATAGGTTCAAATTTATCAGGACAATCAGAAAGCCAAGATTTTTCATGATACGAAAGGAAAATATTAGCAAAGAGGGGACCAAGTGGTGAACGCATAGCAACCCCGAACAATTCACCATTTTCCGTTAAATAGAAATTAGAAAATGGCAGTTTTTAACAGATAAACGTAAAATTTTGGAAAATTGGTCACGAGAAAACCATGAAAACGAATAGCATTGCATGTTGAAGATTTTATCAAGGATAATATTATTAATTGTTTCATCTAATGGCATGTTAGTAAATAGTGATTTAATATATTTAATTTTATTATGGCTAGTTTTGATATTAAATCACTATTTACTAACATACCATTAGATGAAACCATTAATATTATCCTTGATAAAATCTTCAACAATGCTATTCGTTTCCATGGATTTTCTCGTGACCAACTTTCCAAAATTTTACGTTTATCAGTTAAAAACTGCCATTTTCTATTTAACAGTGAATTGTTTGAACAGATTGACAGGGTTGCTATGGTCCCCTCTTTGCTAAAATTATTTTCCTTTCGTAACATGAAAAATCTTAGCTTTCTGATGGTCCTGATAAATTTAAACCTATTCTTTACCGACGTTATGTTCATGATTGTTTTTTTGCTTTTCTGTTCTGAAGAACGTGTAATTTCTATCATATCTTAGCTCAAAACATTCTAGTATTGAATTTACTTTTGAACTTGAAACTAATTCTACTCGCTCTTTCCTTGATATTAAAATAACTCGCGCAAATGGTTCTTTTCCTACTTCTGTTAATCATAAACCCACATCTACGGATTTATTTACCAATTTTGAATGATTTCAACATCTGTTCATCGTATATAAATTTCCATTCTGAACTTGAAAACTTAACCTTAAGCAAGTGTTCAGTCTTAATCGGGTTATCAGCTGTTTACGTGTTTTTCTTGACAAAATATTTTCCTGCAAACCAAAAGTTGCCTCTTATTCTAAACAGATTGAGTATCCATTGAGCACTCTGCCAAATGTTATTATAGTCTACTCAACTTTTATATATATATTTTCTGCCATGATGATGTTGTGATATACAATGAAACGTTAGCTATATATATTAAAATGTTTGACTGAAATGTTGTGCCTAAGAGTTATCTGCACTGTTGATCCCCCCTAGTTTGTTTCCACCACTCCCCCCTAGTGTCCACCACTGTGATGCGCTCAAAAACTATGAAATATGGAAAGAAATAATAGATGTGGAGACTGGAGAAATAAGAATTAATGTATATTACCTTTCCTGATAAGGCAGATTTACCAACTCTGACTGTTGCATGGCGACTATCAGCTAAAAAACAAAACAAGGGTCATTATTTCACATGTATAAACATTGCACCAAACCTATTAAATGTATCAACTTTCAATTTTTCTTACATACAGATGTAAAACAAAAGTTGTGCAACAACGCTTGAAAAGACAGCATATTTAATGTACATGCATGTATTGTAACAATCATACAGGGGTCTCGAAAGCATAAATGAAAAAAACAGCATTATTTATTAACTACCAACTCCAAATTTAAGACCACACTTCAATCTGATCTACATGGAAATGACTGACAAGTTGTCAGTGACAACCTTAGGAACATTTTGGTGTTTCTCGCAAAAACATATCAACTGGATTTTGTGGATTTATATTCAAATGAATTAAAATTAAATTTTCCTATTCCAGAAATAAAGCATTTTAAATTTATTATGTTTAGCCTTTTTTAGTCTATACCAGGCGCGGATTTAGAAGTTAGTCGCATAAATTAGACACTCCATGAACAACCCTATTGGTTATGCTTTTCTTAAGAATAATTCAGAACAACAACCTATCCAATAGGATTGTTATTCACAGGTATTTTGAATTGCAAATTCTAAATCTAATTTATGCGACTAACTTCTAAATCCGCGCCTGGTCTATACTGTATATTAAATTATATCTTTATTAGAGGTTAACCAGTAATCAGTTTGGATATTGGATTGGGCTGGTATTTTGCATTATTGTGCATTACACTCTACTCTATCTCGATTTTGATTGGATGTTGGTATACAGCTAATTTGTGACATGAACTTCATGTGACATCAATTTTCCAATATTATGGTTCAAAAAGTGTAGCTATAACATCATTATTGCTAGCTTGCTGTTGCCAGCTTGTTTACGGCGAAAGAAAATGGGAAAATGGCGGGTTCTTCGCAAAGAGTCGCCAACGCATTATTGGATTCGGTTTTCGCATGATATCGAGAATTATCAAGGTCTCGGGAATTATCAAGACCTCAGCCTTCGGAAGATAACAAACCTCAGCCTTGATAATTCTCCATATCATGCTTCACCTCATCCTGCAATAATTGCTAAATATCGGTAAAAAATCGGACTGGCAGCATTTGACAAATATATCCCGGTTTTTTTTTTATACCAATATCCAATTTTAAAGTTTTACAGTCGAATTTTTAAATTCTGTTGTGTTTTCTGCAAAAAACTAAATGTGTTGAGCACAATATCGACTTCCTACACATTTCAAAAATCAAAACAGGCATACTGTAGTTTAGACTTTAGACGTCGAAGTTCCATTGCATTTAAATTTATTGCATCTAATGAGATAAATTATGTTCGACGCAACTTCAACGTCTCTAGAGTGATTCTTTCGACTTGTAATTGAGTAACAAGTTAAATACTTAAATTCTCATTGAATTAAACTCTGTCGCATTTTTGTCACATTAAATGTGTCGAATCAAATGCAACAAAACTGCGACATCTAAAGTCTTGTAGTCAAACTATACTATGTAAGTGATGTAGTCAAACTATTATGAATATTGAATTTGAGTGGTATTTCATATTTGTGGACATTTTCCGAAGTTAACTTTAAACCACATGTTCAAAAAATATCAGATTGGATACATATTGGACAATATTGAAAAAAAATATTGGATCGGCACGAAAAAAACCGTATGGGTTGACCTCTAATCTTTATATTACAACAAGACGCCCGCTAGGCGTAAACTCGGGCGTAAACTCGGCTTATCTCACAATAAGCAACAGACAGCAGTAGATTACCCCCCCCCCCCCATCTGGCATGCGCCCCACAATGCATTGCACGTTTGGCGCCGGAAGTGACGTTACCCTTTGGGCCCGGAAGTAAAGATGACGTCATGCTGCGTACGTCCAATTCGGACGAAGTAACGTTACCTCGTTACAAGGGTGACGTCACTCTAGGTAACGTTACCTTGTTACGGCGCCTGATGACGTCATCCCCGAAAGTAAGTAATGAGGTAACGTTACCGGTAACGTTACCGGTAACGTTACCTGGAGATAACGTTACCTTAGTATTCATACGCCCGAACGTTACCTCGTTACAAGGGTGACGTCACTCAAGGTAACGTTACCTTGTTACGGCGCCTGATGACGTCATCCCCGAAAGTAAGTAATGAGGTAACGTTACCTTTGAACTGTGAGTATAAAGTGAGGATATAGATGCTACTCAGTATATTGTTCACAGCTTTCACAGAGAGAACTTTACTGAATATATTTTGACGTTTCGTGAGAAGGATTGTTTTGCAAGACTTGCTTTCAACTTTAAAAGGTATGTTGTTTAACAAACTTTATATAAACTTTATTATATGTGAGTAAACCTAACAAAAACATTGTTGTTTAGATACTGTATGGACGTAAAAATATCTGAATGTCAAACAGTTACTGAGCTTACAACTTTGGAAAACCTATATGTGTTGAACGAGTTTGAGCAAGGCTTAGTGTTTGAGAGGAAAGTGGAAATTATTAGCCGTTTGCTGGAATGGGGTATGGAAAACGAACAAATGGGTCTTGCTGCGAACCTTACCGATTCCTGGACGCCGGGACAAAGAGAACATTTTTTGCTTGACTGGAATAACGACGAGCCTCTTGTGGAAATGTTGGCAAATGAGGATTCGCAGCTACATGATTTAACTCATCAATGGCCTACCGAAGAAAGAGAGCGTTTCTATCGCGACTGGCAAGACGACGAGCCTTTGCTACAGACAGGCCGTGGGGAAAAGAGATCCATCGATGAGGTGAACGACGGTGCAAGCACCTCAAATGAAGTTAATGAAGTGAACGACGGTGCATCGAACGAGGTTAGCGATAACTTTTTTACCGTAACGGCCACAAAACAAGTGAAAGTCAAAAAGTTTAAGACTACTGGTATAGATTATACCGTTCAGTTCACGGATACGTTTGCCCATTTGGAACTTTCCCAGTTTCATAATCGCCTTCATGAAATATTTGAGAGTTTATTAAATACCGTCACTGAAGGTATTCCTGAACATGATCAAGTTCGCTTTGTTTTGCAATCACCTGTGCTTGACCCCCCTATCACTATACCTTTTATGCAACGTCAACGTCTTACACCTGAGCGAATTTTAGCTGAAATTGAGCGTGTCATACAGTCGAATAAGCAATTTCGTTTGAATGATTCTGTAAAGGTTAATTTAATTCATGTTGAAATGCCTCATGGCGGAACCGGTACAAAACGTTCTGAGATTAATTTGGAAAAGCATTTGGCCAAAAAAGGCTCAATTGTTCGTATTCAAAACAAAGATGACTTTGTTTAGCTCGAGCTTTAGTTGTTGCTATTGCTAAAATTGAAAAGGATAATCGGTATAAACAGATAGCCAACCATTGTTATCCAATGCAAACACGTTTAGCAAACGAATTACACCAAAAAGCCAGAGTTGAGATAGGATCGTGTGGTTTAGATGAAGTCAAACAGTTTCAAACGTATTTGACGGATTATCAAATTAATGTTGTTTCGAAAGATCATCTAAATTCTATTGTTTTTTCCGGACCCGATAAAGAGAAAGGATCTATTTGTTTTTGCACGATATCCATTATGATGTCATCACAAGCATACCTGCGTTTTTTGCTCGTAAGAAGTATTGTCATACCTGTAAAAAAGCATATGACCACTTAAGAGATCATATGTGTCCTGACTCCTGATGCTTGCAAATCGTGTCGTTTTCCAAATTGTCCGTTTGTTTCTTGGGTCCCCTGTGTTGATTGTAATCGGTGTTTCAGAAGTGTGGAATGTTTCGATAGACACAAACAAAACATAGGAAACGGAAAATCAATTTGTTCGGATATCGCTAAGTGTAAACGTTGTAGTACCGTAATGGAAAGGGGTCGACTCAGTCCTGATGTGCATCATTGCGGCTTGACATACTGTAAGATTTGTAAAGACCATGTCAACACCGAGAATCATCAATGTTACATGCGACCCGAGAAAGATACTCGAGAGATCAAATTATATGATCAGCTGCTCTTCTTTGACTTTGAGTGTCGCCAAGAGAACGGTAACCATGAACCAAACTTATGCGTGATACAGAACGAAGCAGGTGACGAATGGGTATTCGAAGGGGATAACACGACAAATGAGTTCTGCGAGTGGTTATTTACAAAGGAACATGCTAATTGTACAGTGCTAGCCCATAACCTCCAAGGTTACGATAGTTACTTCATCCTCCAATATCTACATGCAAACGCTATTATCCCAGAAGTTATCACGCGCGGTGCAAAGGTCCTTTCAATAACGGTGCCACAGTTCAAGATCAAATTCATCGATTCGCTATGCTTCATACCAATGAGACTTGCTGATTTCCACAACACATTTGGATTGGACGAACTCGCCAAAGGTTACTTTCCTCATCTGTTCAACCGAAAGGAGAACGAAAAGTACATTGGTCCCTTGCCTCCGAGTCCATATTACAATCCGGATGGAATGTCGCCTGAGGAGAAAGAGAAGTTCCTACAATGGCACAACGAATTGAAGGAGACTGACTACATGTTTGATTTCCAGAGAGAAATTCTAAGTTATTGTCAATCTGATGTGGATATTTTACGTCGTTCCTGTCTTGAATTTCGCGAACTGTTCCGGGATGTCACAGACATAGATCCGTTTGCAGAATGTCTCACCATCGCATCTGCCTGTCATCTCGTGTTTCGAACGAAGTTCCTCAAAGAAAATACCGTTGCGGTCATTCCACCACTCGGTTACCGTCCAAAAGACAAGCAATCCCTCCTCGCATTGAAATGGCTCTCGTATAAGGCAGAAAAAGAAGACCTTTACATCCAACATGCGCGAAACGCAGGAGAAAAACGTGTTGATACGTATCTTTTGGATGGGTATCATCAAGAGACAAACACAGCCTACGAAATCAATGGATGTTTCTGGCACGGTAAGTTCTTTTTATTCCATAGATAAATATTTTTCTTATAGGTTGCTTGTTCTGGAACGGTAGGTTAACTTAATCCCTTGATAAAAGTTAATCTGATATTTTTTCTTATAGGATGTTTAAGATGCTATGCGCGAGACACCGTGAACCCCGTCAGTGATAAGACTATGCACGAACTCCAGCAAAGCACGGTGGAGAAGACGTTGTACCTTGAAGCCCGTGGTTATCAAGTTGTTGAAGTATGGGAATGCGATATAATGCGAGAATTGAAAGAAGATGAGGATATGAAACGGTATTTTGATACTTACGATCTGGCTAATCCTTTGGAACCTCGAGATGCTTTCTATGGGGGCAGAACCAACGCAGCCAAACTATTTCACGAATGCATGGAAGATGAGAAGATAAGGTATGTTACGAGTACACCCCCAGTAAATCTGAGGATGATTCTAAATAGTCCTTTTTCTCATAGATACGTCGACTTTACCTCCTTGTACCCCTGGTGCAACAAAATGACTCGGACAATTGTAGGACATCCATGTATTATTACCGAGAATTTCGACGACATCTCTACCTATTTTGGCTTGGTCAAATGTACGGTACTTCCACCTCGAGGTCTCTTCCACCCGGTCCTCCCCTATCGTACCCAGGGCAAACTGATGTTTCCGCTGTGCAAGTCCTGTGCAGATACGTGTAACCAGAACCCGTGTACTCATACCGAGCGTGAAAGAGCCATTGAAGGGACATGGTGTAGCGTCGAGTTGGAGAAAGGTTACCAAATCCTGCAAATGCACGAAGTATGGCATTTCCCTGAATCCTCGGACGAGTTGTTCAAAGACTATGTGGACACCTTCCTCAAAATCAAGCAAGAGTCTAGCGGTTACCCGAAGACCTGTACGACGGAAGAACAGAAACAACAGTACGTGGACGAATACCTCGAAGTGGAAGGGATACAACTGGACCGAAGCAAGATCGAACACAATCCCGGCATGCGTGCCTTATCGAAATTGATGTTGAACTCGTTTTTGGGTGAGTACGTTCTAAACACCCCTCCCCTATGACAAAATGTTATCTTTTCTATAGGCAGAATTGTCCAGCAAAGTTCCAGACATTTATTTTTTTCTCATATCTTTCAGGAAAGTTTGCGCAACGTTCCAATATGACTAAAGTGGAACAAATCAGTGACGTGCAAACGTTTCTTGACTACCTGACGTCTGATGAGATCAACGTTCTGAATGCGCGTTTCATAAGTGATGAAGTGGTTGAAATTCAATACGAAAGCAACGAGAACTTCATTGCACCAAACGCCAAGACCAATGTGGTGATCGCAGCCTTTACTACCGCCTATGCACGACTCAAGCTTTACGGGGTGTTGGACGATCTACAAGAAAGAGTGCTGTACTATGACACAGATTCGGTGATCTTCGTCAGCAAACTCGGCGATCCAGAACCTCCGACAGGTCCATATCTTGGTGAACTCACCGATGAGTTGAAAGGGGATCATATTACGACCTTCATCTCCGGAGGACCAAAGAACTATTGTTATAAAACCAGTTCCAACAAAATCGAAACGAAAATACGTGGGATCACTCTGAATTGCACCGCAAGGCAAACAGTGAACTTTGATGTTATTCGTGCATTGGTGTACTTACATGCAAAATGTAATGTCAGTGGCCACGTTTCCGTGGACATCCCGTTCAAGATAACCCGCGACACAAAGACAACAAACATTGTGACCAAACGCATGAAAAAGGATTATCGTATTGTTTATAACAAACGTATTATTGTGGAGGATTACAAAACATTACCTTATGGATTTTAAAACACAGTTAAAAAAGTTTTAAAGAACAGTTATATTTGTTGAAATACAGTTATATACGTGTTGAAATACATAGAACAGTCGTAAATGTTTTAAAATAAATCGTTTGATCTCAAAGTTAATTTCCGATCTTTAGTTTGTGGTAATGATCCAAATTTACCCCTGTCTGTTCTTCCAACAGCTTGATTTGTTTAGCATTCTTCATGTTAAGGTCCCTCATCATTTCTTTGGCGTTCATATGATAGACAAAGGTTTTCCCCTGGGGGGCTGGGGGTACCGTTAAACCATTCAATGCTTCTAATATAACTTGCGTCAATATAATTGAATGTATCGTCTGGTTGTCAATAAGTACTGCCGGTATCATATTCTTCTGTATCAAAAGTCTCATCAAATCCAAGGTTGCCAGATTTCCCTCTTGCGTTATGGTTTTGGTCGAAAGCCATTGGGTTACGATGTTTCTCCAAGACATGTTGCTTCTATCAAATGTTTGTCTGATCTGATCAAAAATCAGAAAAGGTACAGTGTTTTATAGGATTTTGTTACATTTGCACGCATGCGCTTTCACGTTTATACATATTGCTTATAGAATAACTTTCATCTTGTCAAGAAACTTTCCCATAATATCATAATGTTCAGAAATGTATCCGTGACTAACGCAAGCGTACCAGATCTTTTCAATAAACTCTCTGTTAGTAAATGTTTTATCATCGTCAAAGACGGGAACCCATTTCTCTATTTCTTCCTCTGTCAACTCATCTAGGATTTTATTGTTAAAATTAGAAGCACACATATTGACACGAAGCATAAGTCGATTCTCAGCCATAAAGAGTATGCCGATAGTCATGCTGATTAAAGTAAGATCCCACTATTGACGCTGTCAAACGATTGTGACCAAAATCACCGCTGGTTCAGTGTTTTTATAACATTCCCATTTTACAGCAGCGTGAAGGTCTCTTGTTTGAGCACCCGTCTCTGATCTGCACAAAAGACAGATCTCCAATCATCATATGTATACTTGAGCAATTCAAGGCCGCTCACTTTAGGTTTAATATCCTTCAAACTTTCGGCAAAAGCCTCCGTGACATTTGCTTCTGAAACCTTTTCCAAAGCTGGGTCAAAGTATATACATAACTGTTCATCCCTTTCCATCATGAGGCATTGATGCTCTGTTTGGGATGGGTGGTCAATGATGCAACCATTGCAGTTTTCAACAACAAGACGTGATATAATTGATGCGATTTCTGCAGCGTAACTTTTTAAAAGTTTCCTTTCGATGCGTTTCTGTCGATGATGAAGAATTAATTCTTTATTATCAATATCCAAAGGTTTAGACATGACTAGCTCTTTACTTGACGCGTATCAAAGAATGTTTAACAGTTCTCTTAAGTTTGAGATGTTTTATACAACTTGATTAGGTCCGGAAAGGCCCGAAATGGCACCCTTTTTTTCTTTTTTTTTTTTTTTTTGTTTTGTTTTGGCCCGATTTGGCCCCAGGGCCCGATGACCCATAATACTATATTCTCGTATTATCCATGTTCGAAATTTTATAATATTCGTTATAAAATTTATCAACAGCGGCTAGTACTGTCATAATGAAATACAGGGCATAGTGTGAACATTGTTCATAGCCATGGGTCACTCTGCCAGCAAAAATCCGAAGAACAGCAAAAATCATAACAAACAGAAAATGTTTAGAATGGGCATTAGTGTTGGTCGCAATGATCTCAATCTCGAAGGACATTTACAAATGGGATACACTAGTAAAACCATCAAAAACTACAAACCTGTTGAAAACAATAAACCTATCGAGAACGATGCACCAGATGAACCTAATCAGAATGTCGAAGAAGAATAAAAGAGGGCGTGATTTAAGATTTCTTTCATTCCATATGTGAACATGAATGATTACCTGTCTAGCGTTTATTACGATCCAAAACGCCCAGGAGGATTTGGTGGAGTAAGACGAGAATATAAACATAGAAAATTACAAATTTCTGAGACGGGACAGGCAAAATAAAGCGGGAGGAGGCTGTTTGGTTTACTACAAAGAAAATTTAAATGTCATTCCAAAACCAGAATTAACAGACGAAACTATAGAGACCATATGGTTCGAATTAATTATAAATTCCCAACGGCTACTAATAGGAAACGTCTATCGTGCACCAGATAATAATGAATTTTACAACTATTTCAAAACAAACCTTGAACGCATTTGGCTTAAGCGTAACAACATACTCATCATGGGTGATTTTAATTCTGATCTATTGAAAACAAGTATGAACAACGTTGAAAATTATCACGGTAGAAAACTACAATGCATCATTAAAAGTTTTGGCCTTACAAATGTTATAACAGAACCAACAAGAATAGCAGAGACTTCGCAAACTTTATTGGATTTGATATTGGTAAGCAATGTGTCTAAGATTTTAAAGGCCGGTACGTTTGACCCAGCAATATCAGACCATAAAATGATCTACACCATTGTGAATCTAAACAGAAGAGAAAAACCGATAATGAAAACTGTAAAAAATTATAAACTTGTAAACAAAGAAAATTTCAAATTAGCATTACAAAATGCCCCATGGTGGATCAGTAATTTATTCGATGATATAGACGATGTAGTAAACACCTGGGAATTGGTATACAAAGAAGTAGTTGATGAATTCATTACAGAGCGAAAAGTCAAAATTCGGCAAAACTCTTTACCGTGGGTGAATACAGAAATTAGGAAACTTTTGAACAAAAGATATAAGCTCTTGAAAATATGGCAGCAAACTAAAGATCCTATTTCACACAAGAGATATAAGGAAGCGAGAAATTTAGCAAACATTGGTATGAGAAAAGCAGAAACAGAATATTGGAGAGAAAAATTTAACGACGTAAGTAATTCAAAAGATTTTGGAAATTGGTAAAGAAAGTCTATAGGAAAATTAAGGTAACGAAAATTGGGCCACTTCAGGACGACCAAGGAAAAATACAAACTAGTGACCCATTAAAGTCTGAGTTAATGAACAATTATTTTGCCACCGTGGGTGAACAGCTAGCGAAAGAATTTACAGCACACACAATACCACAACAATTTATATTAAGAGTGACCCCGTCTATACAAGAGTTGATAATTGACGAAAAGTTGCTTTTAAAACAATTAAAAACGATTAACCCAGACAAAGCATCCGGTCCAGATGATATTAAACCGAAAGACTTTAGTATTGCCGGTGAGGCATTGGCAGACAGTATGTACAATGTACTAAGTAAGAGTAAAGAAACACAACAAGTACCGCAAAAGTGGAAAAAAGGAAAATTAAAGGCTGTATATAAAAAAGGGAATTCAACGCAGCGCTCAAATTATAGACCCTTGACTATGCTGTGCTTACCAAGCAAAATGTTAGAAGGTCATGTTTCTAAACAAATAGACGAACATATCGTACAACACAACCTATCTAATGACAAGCAGTGGGGCTATAAAAAGGGCAGATCCTCAGAATTATTACTGTTAAATCTAACAGAACATTGGAAAATAGAAATTGACAATGGTAAAACAGTTGGGGTATTGTTTATAGACTTTAAAAAAGCATTTGACTGCGTAGACCACACTATATTATTGAACAAAGTACAGGGCAAGGGCTTGGCTGGGGAACTGCATGAATGGTTAACAGACTATCTACACAACAGACAGCAGTACACAGAACTAAATGGTATACATTCAGAAATACAAACTGTGAAATATGGAGTACCACAAGGATCTCTACTAGGACCGCGACTATTCAAAATATATGTCGACGACCTACCAGACAATATCACTGAAGGATGGTTGTATATGTTCGCTGACGACACTACTGCTTATGTTATTGCGGACAACATTGACGCAACCATAGGGAAATTAAATAAGATAGCAAGTGAAATACAGCAATGGTGTAGCAATAACAAGGTGACGGTAAATTTAGATAAAACAGAAGCTATGATAATAAAACAACGACCATTCACTGGGCCAATACTACCTATACGATTTGGAGAAATCCAAATAAAAGTTGTATCAACCACGCAATCGCTCGGTGTTAAAATAGACAATAAACTTACGTGGAATGAACAGCTCAGAAAGGTGGCTAAATCTTTTAGTGCAAAATTGTCACAATTAAGAAGAATGAAATATCTACCAAGGCATGTGTTGGAGGAAATATACTACAAATCAATCATATCAAACGTGTCATATGGCATATTAGTCTGGGGAACATGCTCCCCTTCGCTGTTAAATGACTTGGAACATTACCATGTAAGAGCAGCAAAGATGATATTTAATATTACGCAAGAAGGACTTACAGATGAACAAATTTTACAAAAGGTTAAATGGAAACCACTAAACATTATTTATAAAAGACGAATCCTAACTCTAATGCACGACATATATTATATGAAAGCTCCACAAGAACTGCAAGAACTTTTCACCAAACGGATCGGAAGAACAGGGAGAAGGAACCAAAATTTTGATGTTGTTAGGTGTAAAACCGAAAAAGGACGAACCTCTTTGCGATATAGAGGTCCTATAGCATGGAACCAGCTAAGTGAAGATGTTAAAACAACAACAACAAACAAAGATACTTTTAAATTAAAACTTAGGAAAGATGTAGAAAGTCTTAACAAAATAAGCTTCTTGAAAGAAGCAGCTGTTAATAACAACAAAAAAAATGATTTTATATACTTTTAGATACAAATTTTAATTATGGATTTTATAATTAGGATATAATTATTGTAAATTTTACACTATAGCTAAATGGCAGGTCCACATCAGCTATTTAGTTGACGGACCTTTTAACCTGCCTAATCAAATAAAATATGAATGAATGAATGAATGAATGAGTGAATCGTTTGTATGATGACGTCAAAAAGGAAGGAAAATTTAAAGTGAGTCGCGCGAAAATTAAAGAATGGTTGATGTCACAAGATACGTACACTTTACATAAACCTGCCAGTCGCAATTTTAGAAGAAACCGTGTGATCGTGGGTGGTATCGACCAACAATGGCAAATGGATCTGGCGGACATGCAATCCATGCAGAAGTTTAACGATGATTATCGATATCTTTTAGTATGCATTGACGTCTTTTCAAAGTATGCATGGGTCGTTCCTCTGAAAAATAAAACGGGACTTTCACTGGTTGAAGCTTTCAAAGTCATTTTATCTTCTGGATGCAAACCTGAAAAAATTATGACTGATCAAGGAACGGAGTTTTTCAATAGACATTTTCAAGCACTGATGAAGGAGGAAGACATAGAATTGTACAATACGTATAACGAAACGAAAGCCTCGATCGTAGAACGTTTGATTCGTACGTTGAAGACAAAGATGTGGCGATATTTTACATCCAAGAAAACAATGCGATACATTGACATGCTGCCTGAGTTAGTGTATTCTTACAATCATAGTGTTCATCGTAGTATTAAAACAAAGCCAGCAAATGTTACTGTCGAAAACGAAAAGAAAGTATGGCACACTTTGTACGATGAACATAGTATTGTGAAAAATGTAAAGTATAAGTTTAAGATTGGCGATCAACTGAGAATTAGTAAAATAAAACGTAAATTTGAAAAGGGTTACTTGCCAAATTTCTCAAAAGAAATCTTCACTGTAAGCAAACAACTACCTCGTGACCCTCCAGTGTATAAACTCAAAGATTATGACGGCGAAGAACATTTTACGATAAAGAGCTACAAAAAGTCATTAAACGTGACGATGTTTATGAAGTTGAAAAAATTCTGAAGAAACGTGGAAGAGGCAACAATGTACACTATCTTGTAAAATGGTTAGGGTGGGTACCTGCTTCTGAAATAAATAAGATTTAAACCAATGTGTGTGTAGTTTCTTTGCTATTTTGATTTGTAATTCATAATGAGTGGAACACATTTTTATCTCACGCTTCCTAGCAATGCATCCCTGGGTATCTTTCCCGATAACAAAACGACGAGTTATCGTGCAAAATTGCCACAAACCATTGATTTGAATGGCGAATGGGAAGTTGGTTTGTACTCCATCTCTTACCCGAATACGTGGTACACTCTACAAGAACATAAAAACCATATCTATTACGCGGACAAAAGTGGACTTTTTCTGACGACGATTGTGGATTACGGCTACTACGAAACCGTACAAGATCTTATCAAAAGTACCAATAAAGCTTTGGCAAAAGATGTTAACGACAACATTAAGTTGTCGTTTAATGCTCTAATTGGAAAAGTGACAGTTCAATTGAAAAATGGATATCAATTGGCTCTAACAGGAAGAATGTCGATTATCTTTGGGTTTGGAGGAAAAGATGTAAAATTCGCAAAAACGACCGAAAGCCCTTACGTGGCAGACTTGTTTGGGATGACGACAATTTACATCTATTGCGATATTGTTCAACCGCAGATCGTCGGAGATACGAGCGCCCAATTACTCAGAAGCATTCCCGTTGAGGGAAAGTCTGGTGACGTCATTACTAAAACGTTCACAAACATCCAATACGTGCCTGTCCAAACTAAATCATTCGAAGACATGGAAATTCTTTTAAGGAGCGATACAGGCGACCCCGTGCCATTTGAACGCGGGAAGGTGTTGACAACACTTCACTTCAGACAGCACAGTTATTTTACGTGAAGATGAATAATCCATACGTACGTTACTATCTCGATCAACAACAAGGACACGGAATGCCTGTTTTCAGAGGCAGTCCATGGCAAATGGGTCATGGACAGATGGGATATGGACTCGGTGGCATATTTCGTAGTATCGCTAGAACAGTCATGCCGATGGTTAAACGTGGAGCAAAAGCTCTTGGAAAAATTGCCTTGAATGCTGGAGGTAATCTGTTAGGAGACGTTGCTTCTGGAAGAAATCTGAAAGAAGCGATAAAAAGCCGAGGAAAAGAAGCTGTAAACATCGCAAAAAATAAAGCCGTTAATCGACTTCAAACTTATGCTCAAACAGGAAGCGGAAAACGTGCAAGAAAACGTACAAAGCAAACAGCTAAAAAGAGAAAGGTATCTACTGCCAGAAGTAGTCAGCCCAAGAAACGGAAAACAAATAAAAAGAGAAAAGCATCGACGTCTACTACCAGAAGCAATCAGACCAAGAAGCGGAGAACAACTCTTGACATATTCGGTTAAATATGAATTTCGTACATGCCAAATCGCAAGAATGCACAAAGAATGAACTCGATCTATTTTCTGTGCCACCAACACAGGTCAGTTTGGAGAAGGGACATTGGATAAATCATCAACCTGTATCCAGTGTATCGGACGGTGGTGCAATCACGTTCCTATCTCCAAGCACTGAAGATTATGTGGATTTATCAAAAACGATTCTTGTGGTGAGAGCTAAAGTGACAAAAGCAGACGGTACAAATCTTGACGCTGACGAGAAAGTTGGAGTGGTGAACAATTTCCTGCACAGTCTGTTCAAACAAGTCGATGTGTTTTTGAAAGAAAAGCAAGTGACCCAGGCCACGGGGACTTATGCCTACCGAGCATATCTGGAAACCCTCCTCAACTATGGTCCGTCCGCAAAGGATTCTCAACTCACTGCAGCTCTGTTCTACAAAGATACTGCAGGGAAAATGGGCGTGGCGGACCCTACTTTGGCAGCTGCCAACGCTAACCTGGGTCTTAAATCGAGATATGCGATTAACAAAACAAGTGGAGTAATAGAGATGGCCGGACCTATATTCAGCGATGTATTTATGTCCGAACGGCTCCTGCTAAGTTTCGTTGACCTGAAAGTTATTCTGAATCGAAATGGCAACGAGTTTTGTTTGATGGCCTCTGAGGACGACGCCGATTACAAAGTAAAGGTGACCGATGCCTATCTCAACATACGTAAAGTGAAAGTTAACCCAAGCATTTCCATAGCTCATGAAATCGCATTGAAAAAAGGACCGGCTATCTACCCTATACGTCGCGTCGAGTGCAAGAGTTTCATTATTCCAGCAGGAAATCCCTCCCTGAGAAAAGATAACGTCTTTAACGGACTTGTACCGAAATCGTTTGTCTTTGGATTGGTCGAAAGCGCAGCGTATAATGGGGCATACAAGAGGAATCCGTACAACTTTCATCATTTTAACGTGTCCTCTATTGGAATATCCGTGAATGGAGAAGACATACCGTTTAAGCCGATACAACTTTCCTTTGGTGCAAACCCTAGATTTGTTGAGGCATTCGGTACGATGTTTTCTGGTACGGGAAAAATGTATTACAACAGTGGAAACGATATATCGCGAGAAGAGTTTCCAAAAGGTTACGCAGTTTATGCTTTCGATCTGTCCGCCGATATGTGTGGGTCGTCACCCCATTTTAATGTTGTTCAACGAGGAAATCTCGCAGTTGACATCAAGTTCTCTGCCGCGACAGCAGCCGCTGTGAGTCTCGTGTGTTACGGGGAATTCGAAAACCTAATTCAGATCGATGCAGAAAGAAACGTCATTTACGATTACTCTGGCTAAATGAACACTGCTCAGATAATTCATGCATTAGACCAAGATCCGATAACAAGCAAGAAGTTTTGCGGTGTGTTTCCTAGTGATAAGTTACCTCAGACAGTTGATAAATATCCATGCGGTTTTGTTGCAAACACAGACCCGAGCAGTGAACCTGGAACGCATTGGGTGGCATTCTACTTCCCAGCAGAACAGAAAGGGGAATTCTTTGACAGTTATGGACAGCCGCCAGATCACTACAGGGATTCGTTTGGAGACTTTTTAGAGCCTTATGAATGGGAATTAAACACGCGTAAACTGCAAAGTGCTTGGTCAGATGTGTGTGGCCAATATTGCATATTCTACCTTAGCCACAGAGCACGAGGACAAAGCATGAATAAAATCGTGCAGTTATTTAATAACGATACTATGTTAAACGATGCAAAAGTGTCTCGGTTTGTTAAGAGTCATTTTAAAATATTGTTAAATCGTCCAAATATTAATCTTACTCAGTTTAGTAAAAACCTGTTTGAAAATTAATGTATCGTTTGTTGCAATAAATATTTGTTGTAAAATCGTGTGTGTCTTGATTTGTACTCCCCCCAAAAAAAAAAAAATAATAAAAATTAAAAATTAAAAAAAAAATTAAAAAAAAAAAAAAAAAAAAATAACAACTAGAAACTTTTAAAAAACATTTAATAACTTTAAAAACATGTTTTATTCAATAAAACAAATACAGGATTAATAATTAAGCCAACGTTTCTGAGTTTGTTTTTCTCCACGTCTCTTCAGCATTGACTGGATATATTTCATAGGGCTTGCACTTTGGGGGCTTGCACGTTGTGGGCTGCTGTAAAGAACCTCTTCTTCTTCTCCAGACGCATTGTCAGCTAAGGATTGTCTCCATCTTTCCTCATTCCTTACGAGGTCTCGCGGCATGTTGATCTTTGACAAAACACGAAAAAATTCTCTTGAGCCCGTAGGATTGAAATTTTTTCTCGCCCTCATAGCGTCCGAAACCAAATAAGATATGTTTGATTGCGGGATGGTTTCACCCTCGAGCTTGACTTGTCCCGTTTCATCCCAGGAAATAACGTCAGGTCTTGCTTTCAAACGGCTCAAAAGTGCTGTAGCTCTACCACGCATTGTTCTCGGAATATTTTCCACTACGGTTGTATCAGGTAACTGCGCCTTTTCTTTAGATTCCTCTTCATATTTTCGGCTATCCGAACGGTGGGTATTTGATTATCCTTTTGGCGCCTCAAGTCCAGATAACGCTCCAAATTTGCATAGTACAATTTTAGCTTTTCAGCATCGTCCATATCCGTACGTTGAAGAATATTTGACATGTCCGTATCTTTATGCATCATGTTGGCCATAATCGGGGAGGTCTCAAGTCTTTGTCTTTGCTCGTATCTGTGAAGTGTGTCCTCGGGGACCAAAACCATACGTTTTGCGTGTTTCATTTTACTAGCAAACTTCCAAGTACACTAAGAATCGGTGCCAAGAGAGCCGTCAATAAACCCCCACCTTTTTGATTAAGGTACACCTTTTTTCGTTTCCTCGACACTTTCTTATTTGCCAACGCGCGGAGATGTGTCTTGTAGCGCACCAAACGTTGCTTTTGACGCGGTGTTAATGGGATAACACCTTTAAGTAAATTCAGTGAACACTCACAAATAGCCGTGATAACATTCGCGGGAACGTTATCGATAAGCAACTTTCGCAATTTAGGTTTAGATTTCATTATAACCTGAAGATAGGGAAGAGTTCCTCTCATACGCTTCGACATCTTGTAAATGGTGGATTTAAACGGCACACACAACTTAAGTACGCTTCACGTAGACAATTTGTCTCTCCCCAGGTAAAATGCTGGTTCTTAGACGCATGTTCTCCGGTGTCAGCTGATGACAATCAATCATTAAATATCCGTAAGGGCTGCTTGTAGCATCACGATACGAATCCAAAAGGTAATTGCCATGTTTAGGAAACATTTGTTTCGCAAGTGTTGTAATCCCAAGCGAGTCGCGTAAATTCCGGAATACCAACATATAGTGGGAATTGAGAGAGATTGTTCGTGACAATTTACCGGGTGGAAATAAATTTTGCGTAAGGTACAACACAGATATACCGCGATGATGAGAACCGCGGGTAAATAGGTCTGATGCGCGTTGATCGTTGGAACAGTGAGACATCAAATCATCAAGCACGACTAGGGAATTATCATGCCCTTCTGTTAAGTCATATAAGTCGTTTGGAAAACCTTCCACCAGTTCAACGTTCGGCATAGATAATTCGTCAAATTCCTTTTGATACTCTCCATAGCAGTAAATTATTTTTGCTGGAACAGGATAAAACAGTTCTTCTAAATGATGTAGCATGGAGCGAACCAAATACGATTTTCCACTTTGACTTTGTCCGCAAATATAAAAATTTGCAGGTGTTTTAAACCGTACATCCATCGTGCAAAACACTAAATGAGTTTTATTTCACATGTTCGTGTACTTTATAGCGAAAAAATACGTTGAGCAAAAGAAATCATTTTACGGAAAAAACTTTCTTCGATCTTAAACATTGTGAAATCGAAGCTTTTAAGAGGTGCAGCAACCAACTGTACAGCTCTACGCGTAACGTGCTCGGAGCAAGAGTCATTCATCACATAAACCAATGTTAGGTAAGCTATGGCACGACCAAAATTGTTCACATCCATCTCGATAAAAACGAATGATAACTCGTCAGGATCTATGCGCGGTACCAATTGATTGTACAACGTCTCATGATGTTTTATAAGCACGTAATTGACATGATGTGTTAACGTTCTCATATCAATGTCGACGTCATTTCTTTTAAGCTCATCCAAAATCACTTCCATCTTTCCCACCCGACAACAGTAAATGAACACAAAATGTGAAATAATTCAGTTATGTATTTGAAAGAAAAAAAAACACAGAACAAGTACGTTGTCATAAATGTTTCAAGCAATGTTATTCATTTGAAATGTGTACTGAGAAACATCCTCATTCAAGCAAAGTGTAAATAGAAAACAAGGTAATCGCTTGGAGACGACAATAGCAAAGTCTCAAATATATCTTGCATGCGAAATGTTTGGGGTTGTTGATTTCATATGAAAATAACATTATAAATTAACTCAAGTTCTATGTGACACAACCTACTTTGTTATCAACACTTTACCTAAAATTAGTAACAAAACAAGGAACCTGGAAAAAATTGCCAACATATACAAAACCAAACTACGGTATCTCTCCCATAGTATAGTAATCCACTGTCAGAGGACGAAGCAGAGAGAACACTTTCTGAACAGCGTGGAACATTAGACATAACACTGAGTTCAAAATCGTTGGTAGGGCGTCTTCTACTCCGTACAACACAAAAACAAACAAGGAAAACAAGTATGGTCACTAGAGCGCCAGCTGGAGGTAAAGTATATAGTAATATTAATGTTCTATCATTATTCTTGCCATTTTTAGTCGGAGAGGTGCTAGAGATGTTGACGAAGGAGAACGTAGAGGCGATATTAGTAGATGAAGATGTGTTAGTACCTGCGGTGGTCGTGGTGGAGCTACAGTCGCTTAAAGAACGGTCTTCACGCAAACTAGTGGATTTTGGCGGAGATCTATTAGTCGCACATTAGGATAGTCCACCAAAACCATGGAGAGATTAGTAGTCCTTAACCCATCTGTTTGGCGTGTCAATACGCGGTAAGGACACTAAGCGGAGTCTCGAACAATCCAATGAACCTATCCATCGTTGCTCTTTGCAACGTGAGGCAAACGATAACCCGATCAATAAGAAAACAAATAAAACAAATGTTTTACCGGCCATGTTGTATTAAACGTCCGTTTCTAAACCCACATTCTGTACAGCGGTCCTCGGAGACGTAGTGTAAAGTAAACTGAAAAATCGCGTGCGGTATCACGTGTAATCTTCACCTTGGACATGGACTTTGCCCTTGACCCTAGTCGTAAAAGTGCGAAACTCATATAATCTGACAGTTCGCGCCAGGATGGAAGTGGAAAAACAGCGGCGGGATGCAGAGAAATCCACAAGGTGCAGAAAGAAGAGGACAGAAAAGCTCGCCAAGTACAAAGCCTTTTATGACTTTGTACTTCGCGAGAACCCGGAACTGGTGGTTCGGTTCGAGTCGGAGTATGGAAAAAAAACAAAAGATACGGCAGAAGGTGTCTCCAAAAACAGTTTGGACATGGACTGGTTGAACGAGCTTCCGAACCTAGATATGGAGCCGGAACTGGTGGTTCGGTTCGAGTATGGGGGAAAAAAAGATACGGCAGAAGGCGGCTCCGAAAACAAAAAAGATACGGCAGAAGGCGGCTCCGAAAACAGTTTGGACATGGACTGGTTGGACGAGCTTCCGAACCTAGATCTGTTACAAAACATGGGCTTTGACTTTTAGACGTCAAGATAAAAAAACCCGGCTCTTTTAAGAGCCACCACATTTTATAAAAGAATAAAAAACGTAATACTCAGAGTTTTTTTTTCCCCCCTCTTTTGTAACGATATAAAGATTTGAATGAAATAAAACATATGAGTTAACAGGATTTAACTTTATTTAAAAACACACTATAGTCTTTTCAACTTACAAAGCTGGTTTCCAAAAGAGGTGTGTTATATAGAAATTACATAAAATAAAAAGCAAGCATGCAGAAAACTAAACTACTTTAGTAACTAAAATTTCAATCATGTACCACGGTTCTTAAAATCTCTAAGACTATGTGCACACAGTAATTTTCCGAGGGTTTTCGCGATTGTTTTGTATTGATCTTTAAAGATTATTTTGCATCCACAGCCCGTACGCTTCCACTTCCACTTTGGGGCAATGCTGATAGGCGTTGAAGGAGATGTGGTTACCACAGGTTTCCAGCCAGATAAGTTGGTCAAATAGTTTTTCAGCTTTGGGACAGCCGAAGCATTCCAGATTTACGGACGGAATGTCAAGGTCTGCCAACAGGTCTTTCTCGTAGTGTCCGCCCTTGTAAGCAATGGTAGAGCTTAGGTTTTTTCCGTGTTTTACTGTAAAAACTCGCTACAATTGCCTCCAAATCTGAAATTGGGAATGCTTCGGTGCCCCGAGGCACTCCAAACGGTAATTTATGGATGTGTTTTTGCACATATTTACAGGTCTTCTTGTCCTTTTGGGCGAGGTCGTCCCAGCTCACACCGATGTCAAAAAAGAAGGACTAGGATGTAGTGTCTCCGACATTCAGTAGACCCAACTCCTTACAGAGAAATATGTTCTCTACATAATACCCGTCCATATCTATGACTGCTATGATATCCTCTGGCTGGCAATGCATGTTGAGTGATCGATACATTTGTATTGCAAATCCTTAGGTTTTTATATAGACCCCATGCATAGTGACGTCGCACTTGTAACGAGGTAACGTTACCTTAGTACTCATACGCCCGATTATTATTCTGTGCCCGAACGTTACCTGTAGGTAACGTCACCCTTGTAACGAGGTAACGTTACCTGGAGGTAATAACGTCACCCTTGTAACGAGGTAACGCTACCTGTAGGTAACGTCACCCTTGTAACGAGGTAACGTTACCTGGAGGTAATAACGTCACCCTTGTAACGAGGTAACGCTATCGGACGAAGTAACGTTACCTCGTTACAAGGGTGACGTGACGTCATCAGGCGCCGTAACAAGGTAACGTTACCTAGAGTGACGTCACCCTTGTAACGAGGTAACGTTACTTCGTCCGAATTGGACGTACGCAGCATGACGTTATCTTTACTTCCGGGCCCAAAGGGTAACGTCACTTCCGGCGCCAAACGTGCAATGCATTGTGGGGCGCATGCCAGATGGGGGGGGGGGGGGTAATCTACTGACAGCACTACTCAAGTTACATAAATATATTATTGCATTCAATTATGAGGCGCCATTTGTAAAATAATTATTTAGTAGGTATTTAGCATTATTTCGCGTTATTTAGTTGATTCAATATCATTATTACTAACAATTCATAATTTTAACGAAAGAATGGTATATTGTTGCACATATAATGCACGCATTATTTATAAATAATAAAATGTATTTACATATAACGTTTACATTATTTGTAAATAATAAAATTTATTCTTAAAGCAGTGGTTCATTATATATAAATAACATATACTTTATTTATTACTGTAGACTTTATTTATATATAAGGTATGCATTATATATAAATAAGACATGCATTATTTATATATAATGCATGCATTATTTATGGTTATTTATTGTATGCGCGGTAAAAATTGGTTCGAGAGTATTGCGCAGGAAACATAATTTTCAAGATGGCAGAACAACAGAGTTGACTCGGCTATTCTTTGATATCGATAACGAACAGGTAAGATTGTGTTTTGTATGATACACATCGTTTGGAAGTTGAGCGTTCATGAGCAAAAGCTATAATAACAATCACAAATTAATCTAACCTGTTCGTTATCCAGATAACTAGAGACAGCGTTGGCGATTATCCTGCCAAGGGCAGCCGAGTCAACTCGATTGCTCGCCATCGATCTTGATTCTTTAGTACTGTTTCCCGCCCGCGCAAATGCGAATGGCGCAATACTCCACTGCGCGCAATATAGTTTGCCGCGAGAATACTTGCGCGCATATAATGCATTAATGCTGCGCATATGATGCTGCGCATATGATGCTGCGCATACAATGCTGCGCATACAATGCTGCGCATACAATGCTGCGCATACAATAAATACCATAAATAATGCATGCATTAAATGCATACCTTATATATAAATAAAGTCTACAGTAATAAATAAAGTATATGTTATTTATATATAATGAACCACTGCTTTAAGAATAAATTTTATTATTTACAAATAATGTAAACGTTATATGTAAATAAATTTTATTATTTATAAATAATGCGTGCATTATATGTGCAACAATATACCATTCTTTCGTTAAAATTATGAATTGTTAGTAAATAATGATATTGAATCAACTAAATAACGCGAAATAATGCTAAATACCTACTAAATAATTATTTTACAAATGGCGCCTCATATTCAATGTATAAAAATATATTATACAACACAACAAAGAACAATTATATAGAACTATGAAATAGAACTATTAAACTGGTACTGATAAACCAGAACATTTTCGAGTCGCATTTACAGGAAAAATATCAAGTGAAACAGGGTTATCCGATGGCAACATGTTTTCTGATTTATTAGGCAAAATATGTGAATGTATATAGCCTCCTTCGCAGACGTTATTTTACACGGCCCACAAACGCTGTCTGCGAAGGAGGCTAGTGAATATACTGCATAGTGATGATCATAGAAGATCGACGATATACAATAAAAGCAATCGGCGTGTGCGATTGTAAGCAGTGTGAGCGTGTTTATGATTAAGATACTTGCCAGCCACATTCTTTATGAATCTTGTGATAAATTTACTACATTTCTTTGGATAGTTTGAGCATAAACAATCCAGTCCGAGCAATAGTGACCAAAGAAGATAGCGCATGCATAAAGATCAAAGATGAGCACAGCGCCTGGCTTCGCAAAGCCTATCGGGATGATGCAATAATTGCAATTTGTCGACCCGAAAAATAAAAAAAATACAGGAATGCCACCGAAACCTCGGCTACCACAGGTGGTAACCCGAGTAATTATGCTTTCCCCCTGGAAAATTGATTGCTAAGATTGCTATTTATAACATTTTGTGCTGTTACGACTTTACATCATGATGTACCATGCGATATAAAACATTGAAATTTCTCAAAAATTTGATCTGTAAAAATACCGATAGATTCTATATGTGACCCTCCACGGGAAAACGTACCTTAACGCTTTAGTGAACGCTGTTCGGTAAGGGGTCGAACGCCATTCGAACGGCGTTTGGAATTTTTAGCAAACCGTTCGAACGTCTAACGAACGGCGTTAGAAAGCCTAGCGAACAGCGTTCAAATCCACGTTCAAACGCCAAACTCACCTCTTGTTCTCCGCTCAATGTGTACAACGCCTAACTCGAAAGCGTTTTAATGCGTGGCTCATGGATTTTAAACGTCTGGTTTAAATGCGCGCCTAAATGCCTGCCTCTATGTTGCGCTCTTCAAACCTTTTAAACGCTAGGTTCAAACTTGAACGAGCGACTCAGACTGATTTCTATCGTGATTCAGGTCTCAAATGCAGTTTTTGCCTAATCGGATTTTAAACGAAATGAGTTGTTTATAGTCGTAAGGAAGGGAACCCGAAATGTTTTTTTCAACGCGCGACTTGAAACATGAATATTAATTATTAAAGTCTAGGTAAACTTTAATACCGTCAATACTCAATAATTATTTTAGCACGCGTTATCAATGCTTTCCATGATCCGTTTGGGAATATAGTCGCTATATAGACGCTAGTAGCCAGCCGTTCGAACGGCCAATTTTTCCGTTGTTGGACACTGCGTTAAAGTCTTATCGTGTTTGTTTGTTTGTTTAATTGTAATATCACTGCCAGAGGCCATGCGCGTTTCTCACCGCCAACTAAAAACACGCAAATACCGGAGGCGGAGAATAATGTTTTCAAGCTATACCTAAGCAAATAAAACTACAGTACTTGTAGCTGAGAAACAAAACTCAAAAGTTAAACTTGACTGAAAGATTATAGCTAGACGTAAATTTTAGCGTAATACAATAGCGTAGATTTTACCTAGGCGTGTGATGAATCGCACGCCTAGGTAATTTTAGGCGTGTGCCAAGGCGTGAGCGTGCGATCGTACGCCTCGTATGACAAAGCCTGTCTTAAAGGCAGGGCATTCCTCTGGGGGCACGCGATTCATCGCGTGCGCAAAAAGTGAATTTGAAGAAAATCGAGCGCCACTGTTCGCTGAGTGAAGGGACACATAAAGGCACTTGCGAGTCACTTTGAAGAGCCACTGTAACTGGCATCGTTCGATACTTCCCGTGCCCTGAAGGAATGGAAAAGCTTTAAGACTTTTGTTAGAAGCCACTACGCGAAGCTGCCTGATGCCAAATCTTTGTGGAGTCAATGATGTCTTATCATAGCAAAGAGTTCCCGAATGTTTGCAGATTAGCCAGCCTTATCATGAGTATTTCGGGCTCAAATTCATCGGTAGAGCGCACATTTAGCGTTGTGACAAACATTTTATCGGATAAACGCCTTTCGATGAAACACAACACCATCAATGAGGCGTTGATTGTCACGGAAACGATAGATTGTGGAGCAGAGAAGAGAGGAGATTTTGAATCGTGCGGTGGAAATTTATGTGGAAAAGAAGCTGCGCCGAAAGCCAACGAATCGACCAGCAAAGAGGCGGAGAGTTGAAGAGAATGATTCAGAAGATTCAACAGCGTCAGACGACTCAACAGAGGGAGAGTGCTCAAGCGACTTTGAGTCTGAAATCGAATTTCCTCAGGACATTGACTCTGAAATTTCCGATTAATTAGTATTGTACCACCATAGTTCTGTTTGTATGTAATATAAGTTATTTATAATAACTTATATAAAATAAATTATCTTATTAACAACATTTAGAGTTTCCTTGATGTGAAATCGTTGTCCATGCGTGATGCGTCTTTAAAAAAACATCTCCACCCAGAAAGAGTTGCAGCGCTGGACCTTGAGATCGTTTACAACTTCTCTTGTTTTTTCTTACAACTCTTCTGTGATAGCGTAGGACATAGTTGCTATTTATAAAACCAAAAGCCGGCCAAATAAACCGAATTGATTCTTTTAATACAGAGAAACACGAATCTTGACGTCATTTGTACACAGCGCTATTGCTTTTTCGAGGGTATTTACAACCAAAACTTGCACAATGATCACCACGAGCCATTTCTGTTATGTTTTGAAAATGATGTTTGCCCCTAGCAATCCAATAAAACATTGCTTATATACTGCACGGAGACTGGTAACCGGAAACATATCACTAATCGGCATATACCGATCGGGTATTGTAGCACCTCTCGCAAGGCTTGTTGTGATTGGCTAATGGGGTTTGGGGGGTTTTCCCCATTAACTAACATTTATTTTGTATGAATACTTATAGATTAAATGTACATAATAGAAAAAGTAGACATAGTTGCTAAATACTAGTGAGTATTCACGATCATTACGGTCAGGCATTGAATATTATTTAGCGATCATACCGACTATCCTACCGACTGTATCTACCGTACAAACCGTACCGAACGTACCGACTGTATCTAACGTACAAACCGTACCGACTGTATCTAACGTACAAACCGTACCGACTGTATCTAACGTACAAAGCGTACCGAGCGTACCGACTGTATCTAACGTACAAACCGTACCGACTGTATCTAACGTACCCACTGTATCTAACGTACAAACCGTACCGAATGTACCGAGCGTACCGACTGTATCTAACGTACCGACTGTATCTATAACGTACAAGCCGTACCGAGCGTACCGAACGTACCGACTGTATCTAACGTACAAACCGTACCGAGCGTACCAAGCGTACCGAACGTACCGAGCGTACCGACTGTATCTAACGTACCGACTGTATCTATAACGTACAAACCGTACCGAAGGTACCGAGCGTACCGAGCGTACCGACTGTATCTAACGTACCGACTGCATTATCTAACGTATACAAACCGTACCGAGCGTTCCGAGCGTTCCGAACGTACAAACCGTACAAAACGTACCGAACGTACCGAGCGTACCGAACGTACCGAACGTACCGAAAGTAACGACTGTATCTAACGTACCGACTGTATCTATAACGTACAAACCGTACCGAACGTACCGACTGCATTATCTAACGTACAAACCGTACCGAACGTACCGAACGTACCGACTGTATCTAACGTACCGACTGTATCTATAACGTACGAGGTATGTCCAGTATAGCCATCGGATAGCAGATGGTAACGGGCGGTAGCAGGTAGTCACAGATGGTAGCAGATGGAAGCAGATGGTAGCAGACGGTAACAGACGGTAACAGATTGTAACAGATGGTAGGGGACTTAGAATAGATGGAGAGTAGGTGCTACCGATGGTACCGATGGTGCAGATGGTAACAGACGGTAACAGACGGTAGCAGGTAGTAACAGATCGTAGCAGATGGTAGCAGACGGTAACAGACGGTAACAGATTGTAACAGATGGTAGGGGACTTAGAATAGATGGAGAGTAGGATGGATGCTACCGATGGTACCGATGGTGCAGATGGTAACAGACGGTAACAGACGGTAGCAGGTAGTAACAGATCGTAGCAGATGGTAGCAGATGGTAACAGACGGTAACAGATTGTAACAGATGGTAGGGGACTTAGAATAGATGGAGAGTAGGTCGGATGCTACCGATGGTGCAGATGGTAACAGACGGTAACAGACGGTAGCAGGTAGTAACAGATCGTAGCAGATGGTAGCAGACGGTAACAGACGGTAACAGATTGTAACAGATGGTAGGGGACTTAGAATAGATGGAGAGTAGGATGGATGCTACCGATGGTACCGATGGTGCAGATGGTAACAGACAAGCAGGTAGTAACAGATGGTAGCAGATGGTAGCAGATGGTAACAGACGGTAACAGATTGTAACAGATGGTAGGGGACTTAGAATAGATGGAGAGTAGGTCGGATGCTACCGATGGTGCAGATGGTAACAGATGGTAACAGACGGTAGCAGGTAGTAACAGATCGTAGCAGATGGTAGCAGACGGTAACAGACGGTAACAGATTGTAACAGATGGTAGTGGACTTAGAATAGATGGAGAGTAGGACGGATGCTACCGATGGTGCAGATGGTAACAGACGGTAACAGACGGTAGCAGGTAGTAACAGATCGTAGCAGATGGTAGCAGACGGTAACAGACGGTAACAGATTGTAACAGATGGTAGGGGACTTAGAATAGATGGAGAGTAGGACGGATGGTACCGATGGTACCGATGGTGCAGATGGTAACAGACGGTAACAGGTAGTAACAGATCGTAGCAGATGGTAGCAGATGGTAACAGACGGTAACAGATTGTAACAGATGGTAGTGGACTTAGAATAGATGGAGAGTAGGACGGATGCTACCGATGGTACCGATGGTAACAGACGGTAACAGACGGTAGCAGGTAGTAACAGATCGTAGCAGATGGTAGCAGACGGTAACAGACGGTAACAGATTGTAACAGATGGTAGGGGACTTAGAATAGATGGAGAGTATGACGGATGCTACCGATGGTGCAGATGGTAACAGATGGTAACAGACGGTAACAGGTAGTAACAGATCGTAGCAGATGGTAGCAGACGGTAACAGACGGTAACAGATTGTAACAGATGGTAGGGGACTTAGAATAGATGGAGAGTAGGACGGATGCTACCGATGGTACCGATGGTGCAGATGGTAACAGACGGTAACAGGTAGTAACAGATCGTAGCAGATGGTAGCAGACGGTAACAGACGGTAACAGATGGTAGTGGACTTAGAATAAATGGAGAGTAGGACGGATGCTACCGATGGTACCGATGGTGCAGATGGTAACAGACGGTAGCAGGTAGTAACAGATCGTAGCAGATGGTAGCAGACGGTAACAGACGGTAACAGATTGTAACAGATGGTAGGGGACTTAGAATAGATGGAGAGTAGGACGGATGCTACCGATGGTACCGATGGTGCAGATGGTAACAGACGGTAGCAGGTAGTAACAGATCGTAGCAGATGTTAGCAGACGGTAACAGACGGTAGCAGGTAGTAACAGATCGTAGCAGATGGTAGCAGACGGTAACAGACGGTAACAGATTGTAACAGATGGTAGGGGACTTAGAATAGATGGAGAGTAGGATGGATGCTACCGATGGTACCGATGGTACCGATGGTGCAGATGGTAACAGACGGTAACAGACGGTAGTAGGTAGTAACAGATCGTAGCTGACGGTAACAGACGGTAACAGATGGTAGGGGACTTGGAATAGATGGAGAGTATCACCGATGGTGCAGATGGTACAGATGGAGGGTTCGGTAATAAAGTACTGGGAAGGAGTGATGGCATTGCGTCGTTTTATCGTCGGAGAGTGCTAGGTGGCTTTTCCTGTAGTATGAGTTGTTGGGTTTAGTGTTTTTAAAAGTTGATGTGTTTCTCCGTTTTGTATGTGACTTCATTTTTGGGGAAGATGTTGCAAAAAGTGCGATTAATTCTGTTTTGAGACAGGTATCAGTCGCTCGTTGCATGTTTTCCGTTTGATGCGTGAATTTCAAAGTTTCCTTCAAGACGCACAGTTTCATGGCAAGATCCTTATATTCCATATATTCTATGAGTAGAGGAACAGATATTGCGCTAGAAACGAACGCTCACTGCTGTAAATCATTGCCATTGTATTGGACAAGGCCATCGTAATTGAAGCCGTAGAGAATATTATAGAACACGCTGACAGACGACGGCACGAAGAGTGCGGTTCAGAATATTCGACAAACTCTTGAGTCAGACATCACTATACAAATTGATGTAAACGACTTTTGTAAACAGCTTATTATGTCGTAAGAAGATAACCAAACAACAAGAAAACGTAATAAATTGAGGTAGTTAGAAGGTTAGAAGCCAGTTTCACAAATCAAAACAATAACACAAGCGCGCAAAGCATTAGCTCGACACTCATCAGTTTAAGCAACCTCGTACCCAGCAGTTTAAGGTGAATATTTATAAGCTAATTAGTATTACAGGATATTGGGGTGTGACGAAGTGGGGTGCCAGAAAGGAATGTGGTTTGATCTTTTTATTTTTTCCCCAGTTTGGTCGTAAATGGATGTAAATAAAGGCGAGAAATTTTGGTAGAAAATGAAGAGACATATTAATAACAAATGGTAGTGATGTGCATAAATTGTTTGTGTTAAGAAACTTTAACGATCGTACCTGTTTCCATATAATCGCTGCGATTGCGACAAAACAAACATAGTCAGCGGCATTGATAGCGGGCAGCTAATCAAAGCTATGGCTATGGACGAAGGAAACAAAGACAAGTGTCTTTTACTATCGCAAGCACAGCTTTTCATTGCAGTTGATGTTATCAGTAAGGCTTATTTGATAAGGCTTATTTGACTGATGTTATCAGTAATGTAATTTGTATTAGGTTCGACAAATTGGACGTCGGTTTCAAACATAGAATTTATGATTTTGTCGAACGTAATGGGCCTCCCGTAAAAAGAAGTCGTTCGGATTGCATTTTAAAAGTACTGAACTTAAATATCGTCCCAGTTTATTTTGACGAGCCGTATTACATTTGACACATGATAAATTGGACGTTTGAAACCGTCGCACTTTGGTCGTTATATCCGTCCGAAGGGGTGGAACTTAATATTTCGTTCGACCGCAATTACGAACTTGTGATAATGCAATGTATTTGATTGGATACATGACAAATTCGACGTTTGAAACAGCTGTAACTGCGCCAATGATATAAGTGAAAATAAGTGTGTTAAGTTAGTAAGCATTAGATCAATTATGTTGAAAGACATTTGTAATTGTGAAGTAAGAAAACTAAGAGATAGATTAGTATTGATGGATTGGAATATAGCGTAGTTATTGGGAGGATGTAGACTTGTAAAAAAATGGATGGAGAAAGTAAAAATATTTTTAATGAAAGTAAGTTTCGTTGAGTGGACGCGCAAGATAATGAGAGTAGTTATATGAAAAATAGTTATTAGTGTGATTATGTTACTTAGCGGAAGTGAGGAAACGTTTGTTTTGATTAAAGAATTGTTTTGACTTAAGAATTAGATGAGGTCATGATGGCGAGGCAATATTTATAACAACACGTGTTTTGGATTGTTGTGAACGTTTTTGTGTAAGTTAAATATGGTATGACGTTTAATAATTTTTGGAAGGGTTTTTGTTAGAAGGTCAGAGAATGACGGATTAATTATAGAAGGATGTGACAGATTAAGGTGAATATTTATAAGCTAATTAGTATTACAGGATATTGGGGTGTGACGAATTGGGGAGAAAAGAAAGGAATGTGTTGTGATATTTTTATTTTCTCCCCAGTTTGGTCGTAAATTGATGTAAATAAAGGCGAGAAATTTTGGGAGAAAATGAAGAGACATGTTAATAACAAATAGTAGTGATGTGCATAAATTGTTTGTGTTAAGAAACTTTAACGATCGTATACCTGTTTCCATATAATCGCTGCGATTGCGGCAAAACAAACATAGTCAGCGGTATTAGCGGGCTTTGTCGTAAGCTATGGCTATGGACGAAGTAAACAAAGACAACTGTCTTTTACTATCGCAAGCACAGCTTTTCATTGTAATTGATGTTATCATTAAGGTCTATTTGAAACGTCGAATTTATCATGTGTCGAATGTAATGTGTATATACTGTAGGTTCGACAAATTGGACGTCGGTTTCAAACATATCATTTTATCATTTTGTGGAAAGTAATGGACCTCCCGTAAAAAGAAGTCGTTTGGATTGCATTTTAAAAGTAGTGAACTTAAATCTCGTCCCAGTTTGTTTGGACGAACCGTACTACATTCGACACATGATAAATTGGACGTTTGAGACCTTCGCACTTTAGTCGTTATATTCGACCGTCGACGGAAGCGGTGGAAGTTAATATTGCAAATAAGTGGAAGGTGGAACTTATCATGTGCATAATGATATGTATTTGATTGGACACATGAAAAATTTATCGTTTTGGGGTTCGGCAGATATTTCGAATGATCGTTCGCTGTGATGGACAGGATCGCTGAGCGTGTGGTTTTCATATGATATGCTACGATCGTCGATTTTAAAATTGAGCGATCGCAGCGATGTCAAGAGTTTGTTTGGGTTAAGAAACATTTATATGTGGTATGAATGAATTGTTGCGTAGGATATTTGTTACAAGGTTATTTGAGAACGTAAGATATTTTTTTGCAAGTTTTTTTAAGAACAAGATAATACATAAGAGACAAATTATGTATGGTCATTAAAGCTATGGAGTAATCGATAGCGATGGTGTAGCGTAACATATTTGTTTTGAAGTTTTTTAAGAACGAGGTAATACATAACAGACAAAGTATGCATGTGACAATTGAAGTCATCGTAAGAGTTTGTTTGTGTTAAGAAACATTTATATGTGTTATGAATGAATTGTAGCGTAGGATATTTGATACATGGTTATTTAAGAACATGTTGACAATTGAAGTCATCGCGGTAATAAATAGTAGTGATACATGTCAAGAGTTTATTTTGGGTTAAAAAACATTTATATGTGTTATGAATGAATTGTAGCGTAGGATATTTTGTTACATGGTTATTTAAGAACGTAAGATATTTGTTACAAATTTTTTTAAGAACGAGATAATAACATAAACAGATAAATTATGCATGATCATTAAAGCTATCGGTGGCGATGGTGTAACGTAACATATCATGTGTTTGAAGTTTTTTAAGAACGAGGTAATACATAACACACAAACTATATGGCTGAATTGTAATACATAACAGACAAAGTATACATGTGACAATTGAAGTCATCGTAATAAATGGTAGTGATACATGTCAAGAGTTTGTTTGGGTTAAGAAACATTTATATGTATTATGAATGAATTGTAGCGTAGGATATTTGTTTACAAGGTTATTTGAGAACGTAAGATATTTGTTGCAAGTTTTTTTAAGAACGAGGTAATACATAACAGACAGAGTATGCATGTGACAATTGAAGTCATCGTAAGAGTTTGTTTGGGTTAAGAAACATTTATATGTGTTATGAATGAATTGTAGCGTAGGATATTTGATACATGGTTATTTAAGAACGTAAGATATTTGTTGCAAGTTTTTTTAAGAACGAGGTAATACATAACAGATAAAGTATGGATGTGACAATTGAAGTCATCGCAGTAATAAATAGTAGTGATACATGTCAAGAGTTTATTTGGGTTAAAAAACATTTATATGTATTATGAATGAATTGTAGCGTAAGATATTTGTTACATGGTTATTTAAGAACGTAAGATATTTGTTACAAGTTTTTTTAAGAACGAGATAATACATAACAGATAAATTATGCGTGATCATTAAAGCTATCGGTGGCGATGGTGTAACGTAACATATGTGTTTGAAGTTTTTTAAGAACGAGGTAATACATAACACACAAACTATATGGCTGAATTATTTGGGTTAAGAAACACTTGTATGTGGTATGAATGAATTGTAGCGTAGGAACAGATAAAGTATCCATTATTATTATTGAAGCGATCGGAGCCATCGGTAGCATCGGTGCCATCGGTGCCATCGGTAGGAAAGTTGGCAGAGGTGTAGGAGCATCAGTTTACAATCGGTCGCGATCGGTAGGCATCTGATGCAGATGCATACCGATGGTTAGTACGCTTAGGAAGGGATCAGTTTACAATCGGTTGCGATCGGTAACCATCTGATGCAGATGCATACCGATGGTTAGTACACTTAGGAAGGGAAGGGATCAGTTTACAATCGGTCGCGATCGGTAACCATCTGATGCAGATGCATACCGATGGTTATATTGGACATGTATGCAAACCGTACCGAACGTACCGAACGTACCGAGCGTACCGACTGTATCTAACGTACCGACTGCATTATCTAACGTACAAACCGTACCGAGCGTACCGAACGTACCGAGCGTACCGAACGTACCGAGCGTACCGAACGTACCAACCGTATCTAACGTACAAACCGTACCGACTGTATCTAACGTACAAACCGTACCGACTGTATCTAACGTACAAACGTACCGTACCAACCGTATTTAACGTACCAACCGAAGGAAACTACCAGAAGTGTAGCACCTCACGTAAGGTTGCGTACCGGGTCTTTTTGGCCAAGGCGCAGCGACCCTATGAAGTTAGTTAACACAAAGGTTTGTTTACGTTTTTTGTTTGTAGAACGGTTGATTTACAGTACTTTTAAACTACTATTTACATGATAGTAAATACGTTGTACTAAATAGAAGATTACAGCAACGATATCAGGCCAGCATAGATAGATAGATAACTTTATTTAAACACGCTTACAACGTCAACAAAAGCTGGTTTCCGAAGGGCGTGTACAACAACAAATTTATACAAACAGTATAAAGTAACAACAGTAAAGAATGGTTCGACTAGCTAACAATTATTCTATCTAAGAGTTTGTTTCGCGCTAGTAGACAACTACAAGTTGTTCCGAGTAGTCCAGGAATATTTGGTATGTTGCGCACAAGAGATTTTTCGGTTTGACTGTATAAACCTAAGTTAGATTATGTTTATAAAAGTGCCTGTGGCAGACTCTCATCTTTATTGCTTACACCGTGTAAAGGTATGTTTTATGAGTTGACATATACGTGTAAAGTATGTTCTCTCCTGTTTCGTGTGCAGACCTCTGCGCGGAACTATGATACATAAACTCGGCACAGTGGATGTCCTTCTGGATGTCTGCAGTTTTATGACGTTTTGTGACGTAGGTTTCAGTTTGAAATATGACCGCTCGACCGTCAGATTAGTCGTTCAATTCAGAAATATTGCAAACGTGAAGTTCATTTGGCAAGTGTCGCTTGAATGGAAAATTTATAAGAACTCCTAGTTTATATTTATTTTCAACGAGTTTTAAGCTCAAATCTAAACAACATAGCGAACTGAGTTTAATATAATTCTCACGAACAAACTGAAACAGCATTTTTGCGTCTACGTTGCTAAGCAACGTAACGTATTGTAAAAGGCTAGCGATGTATGTCGCCCGCAATTTTTCATCCCGCCCGCAATTTTCCCCCCGCATGAGAGAGATGCCTGCGGAGGAGGCTATATTTTGAACGTGAATCGATTTTGTGAATTCTTTGAAGCGAGGACAGATTTTCTTGTCAACATAAGATTTGACACGAGATGTCATCTGCGATTTTTTTCCCATGGCAATGTCTTATATTTTGGCATGACTGTCAGCTATCAAATCCGTTTCGTATAAAACCATGTCGGGTAATATCGTCATGTTCGCGCACCAATTGGTAAAACTTCATGTTATATTAAAATAGACACCCTAATCCAACCCTTAACCCTAACTCTAAGTCTAACCCCCGCCTTAACTGTTTTCCTAATCCTAACTCTAACCCCGCCTTAAGTGTTTTCCTTAAAAAATAGCAAGAGTTTCACCTATTTATAAAACTGGTGAACATGATGATTGTGGCAACTACAGACCAATTTCTGTATTATCAATCATCTCAAAAATATTCGAAAAACTTGTGTTTGAACAAATTAATAATTACCTTGAAATAAATCGAATAATAACTCCATGTCAGTCCAACCCTTAACCCTAACTCTAAGTCTAACCCCCGCCTTAACTGTTTTCCTAATCCTAACTCTAACCCCGCCTTAAGTGTTTTCCTTAAAAAATAGCAAGAGTTTCACCTATTTATAAAACTGGTGAACATGATGATTGTGGCAACTACAGACCAATTTCTGTATTATCAATCATCTCAAAAATATTCGAAAAACTTGTGTTTGAACAAATTAATAATTACCTTGAAATAAATCGAATAATAACTCCATGTCAGTCTGGTTTCAGAAAGGGTCATTCCACTTGTTCTTCCTTATTAAAAACTACTAATGATTGGCTAATTAACATGGATAAAGGTCTTTTAAATGGAGTCGTTTTTCTAGATCTCAAAAAGGCTTTCGACACAGTCGACCATGATATACTCTTAACGAAGTTAAAATCATATGGTATAAAAATACTGCCCTTCGTTGGTTTACTTCATATTTGAGTAATAGAAAACAGGTCTGTAAAATAGGGAGATCGGTTTCGAAAAGTGAAATAATTACAACGGGTGTACCTCAGGGGTCGAATCTTGGTCCATTGCTGTTTCTACTTTACATAAATGACCTCCCAAACTGTCTTGATACCGCCGCCTCAGCTCTTTTTGCTGATGATACAAATCTCACCGCAAGTGGTTCTACTTCTTACGATATTGAGTCAAAACTAGAAAAAGATTTGTGTAATGTTCACAACTGGCTATTAGCAAATAAATTAACCCTAAATGTAAACAAAACTGAGTACATGATAATTGGTTCAAGACAAAAATTATCTCAGGTTATTGACGACCCAGTTTTGACTATTGGCTCTGAAAGCATTGGGCGTGTCTCTTCCACTAAGACTCTAGGAGTCATTGTGGATGAATGCTTAACCTGGAAAGACCAGATTGACCAAGTGGTAAAGAAAGCATCTAAAGGAATTACGGAAATACCTTAAAAATTATCTATGATGCTCTCGTCTTGCCACATTTTGATTATTGTGCCTTAGTATGGGAAAGTTGTTCTAAATCACTGCAGAATAAATTACAAAAACTTCAAAACAAAGCGGCTAGAATCTTAACAGGTGATAGCTATGAGACACCATCTGAAGCAGTCAGAGCTAAATTGAATTGGGAAACATTACAATCAAGGAGAGATAACCAAATGTCTCTGTTGATGAATAAAATAATTTATGGTAACTCAATCAATAACCTAGGAGACCTGTTTAAAATCTCTTGTAATACATCTCACAATTTGAGAAGTAACAATAGAGTACTTTGTCTAGAAAAACCGAATACTAATGCTTTAAAACGAAGTTTTAGTTACAAAGGTGCTGTGGTTTGGAATAACCTATGACAATTGATAATTGTAAATAACTCTATATGTAAATTTTATGTATAGTTTCTCTTCTTACTGTTTTAGAATAATTTTTAACGTTAGCTCTATTTCCTACTGTAATATACCTGTACTTAATTCTAATTTTTAAAACACGGCCCTCTGAAAATCAACCATTTTCTTTTTATATTGACATTTTTTACATTAATTAATCGTAGGTTCTGGTTGAGAGGTTACCGTGTCAAAAGATTTGTAAATAAATAAATAAATAAATAAAACCCTAACCCCCCGCCTTCAATTGGTGCGCGAAACATAACGATATAACCCTTCAATTCAAGGAGTTGGATTCAATTGAAGGTATGCAAACTTAATATAAATAATGAATATATATTAGCATTTTTGGCTCCTTAGCTAGATTATTATATACATGACAAAATTACTGGATTCTGATTGGTTGAGAGGAGTGCAACGCCTGCGGAGGAGGTAGGGAGTGCAATAAAATCGTTTATTGCACTCGAGTGCAATAAATGAAAAGAGAGAAGACACTGGGAACAAGTTTGACAATAAAATTCAAAATGGTGGCCTATTCTGCAATGGAAAGTTTTCACTTTTTCAACGACTTGTCACTTGTGATACACTAGGAGTTAAAAATTCCATGTAAATATTTTGAAATGAGTATGAAGCGTACGTGTCGTAATTTTGTCATGCATATAATGAGTAATCCTATGATTTTTCTCGTGCAATTAAGGATTTACACTACTCGTGATATTTGAAAATTGTGCCAAATTGCACTCGCCTGACAGCTCGTGCAATTTTGGCACAATTTTCAAATATCACTCGTGGTGTATAAAATCCTTAATTGCACTCGCTATCATGCGATTACCTATACTTATATAATACCCGTCCACTTTCACGACTAGTGATTGTTAATCCTCATTGAAATTTGATAAATTGCCCAACATTCGCCTAATAGAATTGCGTCGTTCTATTAAAGTCACTGGAACCTCCTCCCAGACTCTTCTCTACCCCGAGAAAATATTTTCTCCCGCGTATCACTTTGGATGTTGTTGTCACAGGTTCAGGAGACAGGAATGGATTTTACATGACTGCTTCTTTCTTCTATTTTCAGGTGTATATTCGTGCGAGTTCATCGATTCTCACAACTGATCAGCATTTCGACCAGGCACAATCTGCCTGGAGATATCAGGCCAACCAAATCAAACGAAGCCATTGTGCTCGTTAAAATCAAACTAAACGAAGGCATTGTGCTTGTTAAAATCAAACTAAACGAAGCCATAATTCATAATTGTACCGTTAAAATCAAACTAAACATAGCCATTACAATATAAAAGTTGGAATCAAGCAATAGTGTGGTTTGCTCAAATGTTGTGCTATAACATATTTGTTCCACTGTTATTGAGAATGGCAAATGTGTTGAAGAAAATCCAGGGCCTACAATATCATATATGATTTTGATCCATCTAAAAACTATATGTGCTGATTTTACTAGCCAAAGCGACATGAGAAAATTTATAAATGAATACAATTTGTCTACTGGAAATAGCCTTTATACTACATAAGCCATTTCATAAAAAAAGTTTTGTTATTGACCGATGTTCCAGAAATTACTTCATTGCATGGTAAACTCTATCATTTACAATATAGACTATAGTGACTCGTTTGCTGGTGATTTGTTTGTGAGAAGTAGCGATGAACCTTTTTTCTTTGCAAAATGCTCTTGATAATCTCTGTTTGGATTCACAATTAAATTATCAACATTGTCTGTTGACAATTGACTGCAGCACTGTTGCAATTAATAAAACTAATTTAAGGCTAGTTAAATTTTTTTATTCTCATTCATGTGCTGTTGAAAGTATAAATAACCTTGTGATTTACTTTCAAAAGTGCAGACTGCACATTCAACCAAAATCTGGATATTCAACCAAAATCTGGATATTCAACCAAAATCTGGATATTCAACCAAAATCTGGATATTCAACCAAAATCTGCATACTCAACCAAAATCTGCATATTCAACTAAAATCTGCATATTCAACTAAAATCTGGATATTCAACCAAAATCTTGATATTCACCCAAAATCTTGATATTCAACTAAAATCTGCATATTCAACCAAAATCTGCATATTCAACTAAAATCTGCATATTCAACCAAAATCTGGATATTCACCCAAAATCTTGATATTCACCCAAAATCTGGTTATTCAACCAAAATCTGGATATTCACCCAAAATCTGGTTATTCAACCAAAATCTGGATATTCACCCAAAATCTGGATATTCAACTAAAATCTGGATATTCAACCAAAATTTGGACATGCGTGATTTATGATGTTACAAAATTTGTGATGTTACAAATTTAAACTTATTGCATCAAAACATCAAGGAATCTTTGCAATATTTAAATGGATATTGATAATAGATTTCCTTCAAAGTAATTAACTTATTCTACTAGAGTTAGGAATATTACCATATTTAACCATACCTGGGCTTATAGAAGTTTCTTGTACAATTTTAATATTAGTTTTAATATAATATTAATGCATCTTCCAGCAATACTTGACAAGGAAAAATAAATTGTAACATAATCAACTTCACACACCATTTTTTATTTGGGCAGATCAATTGTCAACTAAAAAAGCTGGAATATTACAAAAGTTCTATTCATTTATTCAATAGATATTGAACACAAGTGAGATGTTTATGAAAATAATGTACAGTACCGGTACAGTGATATAACAAATGTGTAAAATATTTTGGCCATTTACTGTTTTCGAACTGTTTAATAGGTACTATAATGTCTGCACTCTACCATGCATACAGCAAAATATTATTAAAGTTTATGATTGCTTAATAAAACATGTTTCTGTTATTTATGTTCTGTATTTCTTACACAAAATGCAAGTTGTCTAAAATACTACAATAACTATCGGTAGTATACTTTATATATGCAGTCAATGTATCAGATAAACAATGGGCTATACTATTAATGAGTGTATAGTTTTACCACAAGAAATATGTTTGTTATTAGTCAGTTTCTAATGTTAATATATCTGCACAAGTCCACCAATTTATGTGTAAAGTAATGATTTTCCTTCACCTGAAATCATTATAGGGCCAACGATCAAATGTAAATACCCAATATTGTTTCCAGTTTTACTACTCTACATCCGTGCCAAACGTAGATGCATGTACACATTGCATACCTATTTTTAGATTATAATATCATGTTTCAACAAAAGAATGAAGGGCATTGACAATCATGTAGTCAAGCTTTATATTAATAGACTTTACCATTATGATGTTTCATGGCATCATTTAAATATTACTCCAAGAATGGTTTTCCATTCTGGCTAAATTGATAGAGAATACTGGCAAAGCATTCTGATCATTACCATGAAACGTCATGATGGGTAAAGCCTATCAAGATAAAGCTCAATCTGGCTCTGGGAACGAGATTGGATAAAGCTTGACTATCAATTATCCAGACTGCAGAGTAGGGCAATTGCGCCCCCGAGATTTGTTACGTCACAAATTTTGGCGCCCCTGAAATATGTTACGCAATAATTTTCCATGCACTGGCCGCCCCTACATTCCTGTACTAGGAATCTTAAAAAAGCGTGCATATTGCCCTGCATATATTAATATATACAATACAGTACTTGAATATAGACTACAATGCCAATGGTTGTCTACTCGTTTTTATCTTTGATCATATGGGCATAAAATGCAGAAGTTAACAGAACTTGATGGTGTAATGGTGTTTAGAACTTATTTAGCAAGTTAACAGAACTTGATGGTGTAATGGTGTTTAGAACTTATTTAGCTATTTACAAATATTTATGTGTGACGCAGTGAGGCTCACCGAATACAGGTACGTAACTAAAATGTCAGAAATTGTCAATTGAAAATAATTCACAGTATC
Source organism: Chrysogorgia sp. JL179-B06 (assembly GCA_035772405.1). NCBI lineage: Eukaryota > Metazoa > Cnidaria > Anthozoa > Scleralcyonacea > Chrysogorgiidae > Chrysogorgia > Chrysogorgia sp. JL179-B06. The sequence goes on along the minus strand of JAYKKM010000183.1, from coordinate 243,996 downwards.
TTACAGTATCTTGCGATAAGGTTCACTCGTTTATGATAATTGATAAACGCTGTATGACTACTTATTGAATGTCAGCCTTGATAACATGAGGACACTTCGGCAACTCCGTACTTAATCTGTCCACGACCTTACTTATGTCGTATTTCGGGGGCTTAATAATCGTTTCCCGCGTGTCCGCACATAAATTAAGCAGCGTGGTCTTCTGCAATCCACTAGTGTCAGCGGTGTATTTTATGCTGATTTTAATTACTTGATGTTACTGGATTTTGATGTGATTTTAATATGTTGCACGCGCCACCAGAGTTGGCTTGCAAACAAGTTGTGAAGCAAATTAAGCCATTTTCTTGTTGTTTCAGCAATGACCGCCCTTTGGGCGGCTGGCCGCCCCTGGGACATTTTTGCGCCCCTGCCCCGAGATTTTACAGCTTTCCGCCCCCGAGATCTCGGCGAAAACGGACGTACTCTGCAGTCTGGTCAATTATCAATGCCCTTCATTCTTTTGTTGAAACATATTATAATCTAAAAACGCTGTTTCAGTTTGTAATTATGCATGGCCTCGGTTCCCCTGTCCATCGTGCAGGCCTGTCCGAGAATTATATTAAACTCAGTTCGCTATGTTGTTCAGATAATTTGAACTTAAAACTCATTGAAAATAAATATAAATTAGCTGTGTCTATTTCACACAATATAAGCAATAAGCACAATAATACAAGAATTTTGTGTTATATATACATACTTTACACGTATTTTTCAACTCATAAAACATACCTTTAGATGGTGTATTAAAGCAATAAAGATGAGAGTCTGCCACAGCCACATTTATAAACATAATTTAACTTTAGGTTTTATATAATTATTATGCAAAACCGAAAAATCTCTTGTGCGCAACATATTGAATATTCTACTAGCGCGAAGACTCCTTTTCGCTTGGAAATTATTATTGTAATGTTTCAGATTTGACTGTAAATCAACCGTTCTACAAACAAAAAACGTAAACAAACCTTTGTGTTAACTACGACTGAAACCAAAGAGTCGCTGCGCCTTGACCAAAAAGAACCTGGAACTAGGTAATATAGCATTCTGATTGGACCGGTACGCTCGGTACGGATTTCGCTCTCTCAGCCAATCAGAGGAGACCTTACGAGAGGTGCTACACTTCTGTACCGATCGGCTATTTTCATAATCGGCTCATCTCTAGGGTAGAGTGTAAAAGTGTTGTTTCTATGCAGCCTTCCGCAAACACTTATGTAGATGATGCTTTATTAACAACTCCAATATTGCAGCCGTAAAGCTGAATTACACTGGGTTCAGGATTAACAAATATTTTTCAATAAAAACTTTAAACTTATTTCTCGACTTTACACTTTACAGTACCTACCTTGAAACTCTATGCTAAGATAATCTTTCACAAATCCTGCATGAAGAGTTTTTCTTACCATTTCAGCTTGTGGCTATAAAGACAACGTTTGAGAATAACAATACCAGTTGAGTTCCTTCTCTCAACTCTCAAGGAGAGTCCAAATAACTTGTTCAAACTCAAAGTTAAAAAGTTTCAAACTGAACGTGACAAGTTAATATTACAAGTAAATATTACCTGAGGTAATCGAAGCATAAATGAACGTTCAAGTTCCAAATGTTCCTTCTGTTTCCCACTCATTTGTACTAAAGAAAAATTTCTGAAAATACGGTCGCCATCTTGGTTTAATAACTAAGATATATAATACCACTCATAGTCCTCGGTATCCCGAGTATCCTCACAACATTCCCATAATGCACCGAGTGCTTGAATGGTACTTACAGTTTATACAGATGTAAAAATATCTTTAACGTTTTTTTCTTGCTTAACTGTTTGCTTAAAGGTATGTGACCGATATTTATATTACTGTACGTATATATAGTAATACTTATAGACTACCAATTAATAGTTATACCATTGTACCAAGACCTTTTTCAATTTCTCGCCAGGAATAAAAGAAATCTTCAACTATTATCACCCAATCAAATAAATGTCAATGGCACTTCCATTTGATAAAGACAAAGTGAACAAATTTAGAGAGGTAGAACAATAAAATTACTCAGAAATACGTTTATGCAACACGTAAATAGATGGTGGAATTTCATTTTGTCATAAAAGTAATAAATAGCCCAAGTAAAATTGTTCAATTTGTACCTGTAGCAGTAGTACTATATAAGTGTACTGACAGAACAGTGGAATTTTTACCATGTACCATGGGGGCCATGGGCATCTGAGGATCAATTATCCTGTCAACAAACAACAGCCTATGATTAAACTGACCTTGCATGTGTTCCTTACCACAGCTAATTGTACCAATCAACCCTGCTGGGCATACCCTGTGGGAATTTGAACTTTTGAAAACTTGGTTGTCGAATTTTTGTATTTTTGTATTATTATTTTTTAATTACTATCCCCCTGGACGAATAATGTGTTCAAATTCCATACTGTAGTGTAATGAGAAATTAAAATGGAAAATGCCCAACACCCATGACAAAATTATGACAAAATAAAAACTGGCTTGTACTTATAAATAAATTATAGCTTTTTTGAGTAATTTGATTTTTTATGGCAAGACATTTATAGTTCTTCTTGTGGTAGTTCTTGGTAGTTCTAAGAACTATAAATGACTCACTCTCAGTCATAAACTAATACTGGTACTAACCATAGAAATACATTAATGAAATATATTTTAAATTTATGAAACCCTGCATATAGAACGTTTTGGTTTAACTTTACATGCACGTATAACTTTAATGCTTACATTTACTCTTAACATTTAATTGGGAACATATTTATTACTATTAGTTTCCCTAAAACTGGGCTTGAGCCATGTTTTTGAGCATTGTTTTTACTTTGCGTAAGGCTAAAAAACAGTAATATTTGATTACATGTGATGTACTTTGAATCCTTTCCTTTAAAATCATGGAAATGATTGCCTTTGACAGATTCTGCCACCATATTGCAAAGAAAATGGTCATGACAAAGCTTCAGCTATCCTGCACATGCAGGTGTTCCACCCGAAAACGTGCCAGTTCAAAAATCAAGATTTCAAATACAAATCCCCCTGTCCACCAAATTCCCCACTTCTAACATGAATAAATGTTCATGACTTTATGAACTTTGGTTAATATGAAAAAATGTTCATGACTTTATCAACTTTGGTTAACATGAAAAAATGTTCATGACTTCATTAACTTTGGTTAACATGAAAAAATGTTCATAACTTTATGAACTTTGGTTAACATGAAAAATTGGTCATGACTTTATGAACTTTGGTTAACATGAAAAAATTTTCATGACTTTATGAACTTTGGTTAACATGAAAAAATGGTCATAACTTTATGAACTTTGGTTTACATGAAAAAATGTTCATTACTTTATGAACTTTGGTTAACATGAAAAAATGTTCATGACTTTATGAACTTTGGTTAACATGAAAAAATGGTCATGACTTTATGAACTTTGGTTAACATAAAAAAATATTCATGACTTTATGAACTTTGGTTAACATGAAAAAATTCTCATGACTTTATGAACTTTGGTTAACATGAAAAAATATTCATGACTTCATGAACTTTGGTTAACATGAAAAAATATTCATGACTTTATGAACTTTGATTAACATGAAAAAATATTCATGACTTTATGAACTTTGGTAAACATGAAAAAATATTCATGACTTTATGAACTTTGATTAACATGAAAAAATATTCATGACTTTATGAACTTTGGTTAACATGAAAAAATATTCATGACTTTATGAACTTTCGTTAACATGAAAAAATATTCATGACTTTATGAACTTTGGTTAACATTAAAAAATGTTCATGACTTTATGAACTTTGATTAACATTAAAAAATATTCATGACTTTATGAACTTTGGTTAACATGAAAAAATATTCATGACTTTATGAACTTTGATTAACATGAAAAAATATTCATGACTTTATGAACTTTGGTTAACATGAAAAATATTCATGACTTTATGAACTTTGGTAAACATGAAAAATGTTCATGATTATGAACTTTGGTAAACATGAAAAAATATTCATGACTTTATGAACTTTCGTTAACATGAAAAAATATTCATGACTTTATGAACTTTGGTTAACATTAAAAAATGTTCATGACTTTATGAACTTTGATTAACATTAAAAAATATTCATGACTTTATGAACTTTGGTTAACATGAAAAAATATTCATGACTTTATGAACTTTGATTAACATGAAAAAATATTCATGACTTTATGAACTTTGGTTAACATGAAAAATGTTCATGACTTTATGAACTTTGGTTAACATGAAAAATGTTCATGACTTTATCAACTTTGGTTCACATGAAAAATATTCATGACTTTATCAACTTTGGTTAACATGAAAAAATATTCATGACTTTATGAACTTTGGTTAACATGAAAAATATTCATGACTTTATGAACTTTGGTTCACATGAAAAATGTTCATGACTTTATCAACTTTGGTTAACATGAAAAAATATTCATGACTTTATGAACTTTGGTTAACATGAAAAATATTCATGACTTTATGAACTTTGGTTCACATGAAAAATGTTCATGACTTTATCAACTTTGGTTAACATGAAAAAATATTCATGACTTTATCAACTTTGATTAACATGAAAAAATATTCATGACTTTATGAACTTTGGTTAACATTAAAAAATATTCATGACTTTATGAACTTTGGTTAATTAAAAAATATTCATGACTTTATGAACTTTGATTAACATGAAAAAATATTCATGACTTTATCAACTTTGATTAACATGAAAAAATATTCATGACTTTATGAACTTTGGTTAACATGAAAAAATATTCATGACTTTATGAACTTTCGTTAACATGAAAAAATATTCATGACTATGAACTTTGGTTAACATGAAAAAATATTCATGACTTTATGAACTTTGATTAACATTAAAAAATATTCATGACTTTATGAACTTTGGTTAATTAAAAAATATTCATGACTTTATGAACTTTGATTAACATGAAAAAATATTCATGACTTTATGAACTTTGGTTAACACGAAAAATATTCATGACTTTATGAACTTTGGTTAACATGAAAAATATTCATGACTTTATGAACTTTGGTTAACATGAAAAATATTCATGACTTTATGAACTTTGGTTCACATGAAAAATGTTCATGACTTTATCAACTTTGGTTAACATGAAAAAATATTCATGACTTTATGAACTTTGATTAACATGAAAAAATATTCATGACTTTATGAACTTTGGTTAACATGAAAAATATTCATGACTTTATGAACTTTGGTTAACATGAAAAATATTCATGACTTTATGAACTTTGGTTAACATGAAAAATATTCATGACTTTATGAACTTTGGTTAACATGAAAAATATTCATGACTTTATGAACTTTGGTTCACATGAAAAATGTTCATGACTTTATCAACTTTGGTTAACATGAAAAAATATTCATGACTTTATGAACTTTGGTTAACATGAAAAAATATTCATGACTTTATGAACTTTGATTAACATGAAAAAATATTCCTGACTTTATGAACTTTGGTTAACATGAAAAATGTTCATGACTTTATCAACTTTGGTTCACATGAAAAATGTTCATGACTTTATCAACTTTGGTTAACATGAAAAAATATTCATGACTTTATGAACTTTGGTTAACATGAAAAATATTCATGACTTTATGAACTTTGGTTCACATGAAAAATGTTCATGACTTTATCAACTTTGGTTAACATGAAAAAATATTCATGACTTTATGAACTTTGGTTAACATGAAAAATATTCATGACTTTATGAACTTTGGTTCACATGAAAAATGTTCATGACTTTATCAACTTTGGTTAACATGAAAAAATATTCATGACTTTATCAACTTTGATTAACATGAAAAAATATTCATGACTTTATGAACTTTGGTTAACATTAAAAAATATTCATGACTTTATGAACTTTCGTTAACATGAAAAAATATTCATGACTATGAACTTTGGTTAACATGAAAAAATATTCATGACTTTATGAACTTTGATTAACATTAAAAAATATTCATGACTTTATGAACTTTGGTTAATTAAAAAATATTCATGACTTTATGAACTTTGATTAACATGAAAAAATATTCATGACTTTATGAACTTTGGTTAACATGAAAAATATTCATGACTTTATGAACTTTGGTTAACATGAAAAATATTCATGACTTTATGAACTTTGGTTAACATGAAAAATATTCATGACTTTATGAACTTTGGTTCACATGAAAAATGTTCATGACTTTATCAACTTTGGTTAACATGAAAAAATATTCATGACTTTATGAACTTTGGTTAATTAAAAAATATTCATGACTTTATGAACTTTGGTTAACATGAAAAATATTCATGACTTTATGAACTTTGGTTAACATGAAAAAATATTCATGACTTTATCAACTTTGATTAACATGAAAAAATATTCATGACTTTATGAACTTTGGTTAACATGAAAAAATATTCATGACTTTATGAACTTTCGTTAACATGAAAAAATATTCATGACTATGAACTTTGGTTAACATGAAAAAATATTCATGACTTTATGAACTTTGATTAACATTAAAAAATATTCATGACTTTATGAACTTTGGTTAATTAAAAAATATTCATGACTTTATGAACTTTGATTAACATGAAAAAATATTCATGACTTTATGAACTTTGGTTAACATGAAAAATATTCATGACTTTATGAACTTTGGTTAACATGAAAAATATTCATGACTTTATGAACTTTGGTTAACATGAAAAATATTCATGACTTTATGAACTTTGGTTCACATGAAAAATGTTCATGACTTTATCAACTTTGGTTAACATGAAAAAATATTCATGACTTTATGAACTTTGGTTAATTAAAAAATATTCATGACTTTATGAACTTTGGTTAACATGAAAAATATTCATGACTTTATGAACTTTGGTTAACATGAAAAAATATTCATGACTTTATGAACTTTCGTTAACATGAAAAAATATTCATGACTTTATGAACTTTCGTTAACATGAAAAAATATTCATGACTATGAACTTTGGTTAACATGAAAAAATATTCATGACTTTATGAACTTTGGTTAACATAAAAAAATATTCATGACTTTATGAACTTTGGTTAACATGAAAAAATTCTCATGACTTTATGAACTTTGGTTAACATGAAAAAATATTCATGACTTTATGAACTTTCGTTAACATGAAAAAATATTCATGACTATGAACTTTGGTTAACATGAAAAAATATTCATGACTTTATGAACTTTGATTAACATTAAAAAATATTCATGACTTTATGAACTTTGGTTAATTAAAAAATATTCATGACTTTATGAACTTTGATTAACATGAAAAAATATTCATGACTTTATGAACTTTGGTTAACATGAAAAAATATTCATGACTTTATGAACTTTCGTTAACATGAAAAAATATTCATGACTTTATGAACTTTGGTTAACATGAAAAATATTCATGACTTTATGAACTTTGGTTAACATGAAAAATATTCATGACTTTATGAACTTTGGTTAACATGAAAAATATTCATGACTTTATGAACTTTGGTTAACATGAAAAAATATTCATGACTTTATGAACTTTGGTTAACATGAAAAATATTCATGACTTTATGAACTTTGGTTAACATGAAAAATATTCATGACTTTATGAACTTTGGTTAACATGAAAAAATATTCATGACTTTATGAACTTTGGTTAACATGAAAAAATATTCATTACTTTATGAACTTTGGTTAACATGAAAAATATTCATGACTTTATGAACTTTGGTTAACATGAAAAATATTCATGACTTTATGAACTTTCGTTAACATGAAAAAATATTCATGACTTTATGAACTTTGGTTAACATGAAAAATATTCATGACTTTATGAACTTTGGTTAACATGAAAAATATTCATGACTTTATGAACTTTGGTTAACATGAAAAATATTCATGACTTTATGAACTTTGGTTAACATGAAAAAATGTTCATGACTTTATGAACTTTGATTAACATTAAAAAATATTCATGACTTTATGAACTTTGGTTAATTAAAAAATATTCATGACTTTATGAACTTTGATTAACATGAAAAAATATTCGTGACTTTATGAACTTTGGTTAACATGAAAAATATTCATGACTTTATGAACTTTGGTTAACATGAAAAAATATTCATGACTTTATGAACTTTGGTTAACATGAAAAATATTCATGACTTTATGAACTTTGGTTAACATGAAAAATATTCATGACTTTATGAACTTTGGTTAACATGAAAAATATTCATGACTTTATGAACTTTGGTTAACATGAAAAATATTCATGACTTTATGAACTTTGGTTAACATGAAAAATATTCATGACTTTATGAACTTTGGTTCACATGAAAAATGTTCATGACTTTATCAACTTTGGTTAACATGAAAAAATATTCATGACTTTATCAACTTTGATTAACATGAAAAAATATTCATGACTTTATGAACTTTGGTTAACATGAAAAATATTCATGACTTTATGAACTTTGGTTAACATGAAAAATATTCATGACTTTATGAACTTTGGTTAACATGAAAAATATTCATGACTTTATGAACTTTGGTTAACATGAAAAATATTCATGACTTTATGAACTTTGGTTAACATGAAAAATATTCATGACTTTATGAACTTTGGTTAACATGAAAAATATTCATGACTTTATGAACTTTGGTTAACATGAAAAATATTCATGACTTTATGAACTTTGGTTAACATGAAAAATATTCATTACTTTATGAACTTTGGTTCACATGAAAAATGTTCATGACTTTATCAACTTTGATTAACATGAAAAAATATTCATGACTTTATGAACTTTCGTTGACATGAAAAATATTCATGACTTTATGAACTTTGGTTCACATGAAAAATGTTCATGACTTTATCAACTTTGGTTAACATGAAAAAATATTCATGACTTTATGAACTTTGGTTAACATGAAAAATATTCATGACTTTATGAACTTTGGTTCACATGAAAAATGTTCATGACTTTATCAACTTTGGTTAACATGAAAAAATATTCATGACTTTATGAACTTTGGTTAACATGAAAAAATATTCATGACTTTATGAACTTTGGTTCACATGAAAAATGTTCATGACTTTATCAACTTTGGTTAACATGAAAAATATTCATGACTTTATCAACTTTGGTTCACATGAAAAATGTTCATGACTTTATCAACTTTGATTAACATGAAAAAATATTCATGACTTTATGAACTTTCGTTGACATGAAAAAATGTTCATGACTTTATGAACTTTGATTAACATTAAAAAATATTCATGACTTTATGAACTTTGGTTAACATGAAAAAATATTCATGACTTTATGAACTTTGATTAGGCGGGGGTCTACCTAAATTTTTACCTCAGAGGCAAAAAAAATGTTTTCAACTTTTATGAAGCTTTAAATACTGGAAGAACATTTTCTGGTTGATTCACAGCTAAATTATTTTTTTTTATCTGTTTATAAGCATTTTTATCTACCAGTGACTTAGTTTCCATAGCAACGCATTTAGCATTTTTTGTTTTCTTGCGCATTTCACCCCCCAGAAACGCAAAACAAAACTTTATGATCTACTTGATCTACTTTTTCGGTTGTTTTCTGGGCAAAACTGGTTCTGTTTCCTGGGAAATGGTGTATTGTTTTTATTGTAGCATGCAAAAGTGCAGCCAAGAAAATACTCTTTTATACTTTTGTTATGCTTTGTGATGGTAACCAAGGTAGTAGATAGCTGCGATGGCGAAAATGAACCCTTACATTCAGACATGGAAAACGTCAAGGAATGGTCAGGCAAATGTATATACGTGTCACTTTTAATTTGAATATCAGGAGTATAAGTCATTCGTTTGCGACAAGTTTCGATTGGGGACGATTTAACGACAACTGTATCTCTGTTTACATAATTTTTCGGTGGAATATATTTGTCAGGGGGAACAAGGACCCGTTTCTTCTTTGGCTTGAATTGCCATTATCATTTTATTCTCAGTGGATACATAATGTATATTTTTGAAATTTAGCAAGCTAGCGGCGTAGACTGGTTTGCTTTGAGTTTAAAGAGAATGTCTAGTCTCGTGCGAAACTGTTCACACCGTTGCACTGTTTACGTTTCATACGGATCGATTTTGTAATATCTTTATTTCATCTTCAAAACTTTCGACTTGAATACCAAATCACTGATCGACATCACGAAGTGATAGAGTTACTTTTTATAGATTTTTTGCAAGTATTTTTTATAGCGTCAAATCCGTCAATCATGTTGTTGTTTTAAATCGGAGAAGAAGGTCAAAGGGACATGCAAATTGGCGCTCGAATTGAGGGCACAGCCCGTGGTTGTTATTAGTGTATAGACAGTACTAGTTCATTGTTAATATGCATAAATACATGTCGTGTACATGACCACTCTAAGCCGGGGAAACTAAAACCTATATTAAAGGCATTATACCATCAAAAATTTTGACATGAGCCGTAGCCCAATTTTAACAACTGGGGTAAATAATACCTAACTAAAACCGGAACCTAACCTAACTAAAACCTAACTAACCCGTGGTTGTTATTAGTGTATAGACAGTACTAGTTCATTGTTAATATGCATAAATACATGTCGTGTACATGACCACTCTAAGCCGGGGAAACTAAAACCTATATTAAAGGCATTATACCATCAAAAATTTTGACATGAGCCGTAGCCCAATTTTAACAACTGGGGTAAATAATACCTAACTAAAACCGGAACCTAACCTAACTAAAACCTAACTAACCCGTGGTTGTTATTAGTGTATAGACAGTACTAGTTTCATTGTTAATATGCATAAATACATGTCGTGTACATGACCACTCTAAGCCGGGGAAACTAAAACCTATATTAAAGGCATTATACCATCAAAAATTTTGACATGAGCCGTAGCCCAATTTTAACAACTGGGGTAAATAATACCTAACTAAAACCGGAAGTCCAAAAGGGAACTCCAAATACACCTTGCGAGAGATTGCACGCTTTAACTCATCATTCTAAGTTTAAAAAAAATATTTTCTTCTACACTTTCGGCTCTAGGGTCGTGTTTATGTTTCACAACAATGGCGGACGCTACTAGTTTCCTACCGTCACAGCCTCCCTCGTTAGCAACAAAGCCAGAGGATCCCGTATATTCTTTTACAGGACCAGGGATCGGGTCATTGGTCTTAATGATGTCCTCGCCAACTGTGAAACACGGCAATGTGGAAACTTAGCCCTACTAAATTAAAAGCAGTTTGATTCGCATCAAAAGCGTCCGCCCGTTGCAAAACATCTCTCGCTAACTCAAACCGAAATACACAATTTCAAATATGTCCAACGACTGTTCACGTGACTACCGTAGCTATACTCGAAATCCAGGGGGGGGGCTAGTTTTATTTTTTTAGGGGCAACTGCGGGGCTAAAAATATGTATATTATACGAAACCTAATTGCACAAGCATAAAAATTTAAAATTTCAATCTGGGTACGTACAGTACTTCATCACTTCATGTTATGGGATATAGTGGATTCACTGGGTTGGGGGGTTAATGTAAATAGGACTAAGGTTATACGGGCAAAGCAGTATATACAATGAAGAAAAACATCATTGCCGCTCTTCATCTCAACATTGAATTGAAACCCTTGCCAAACAACATCGCTTCTGCCCTACTTGGACCATAATTTGACCTTTGTTCTCGACTATAAACTTTAAAGCCATTTTATCCGGGATTGCACTTTTTATACTTTGAGAAAGGATATCTCCGGAACGATTTAACCAATTGACATGAAATTTTCAGCATTTATGTATCTTACCATTTTATTCGGGATAAGCACAGGATTTTTTTGTAGTACTAATAGAACTAATCTTATGGTCTAAAAACTGTTAGATTTTTCCATCTTGTCTAGTGGTGTAAACAAATTCAAGTTGTTTTTAAAATTTTTTTAAATCCTATGCTCATCCCACAGTTTTGTACTTTCTGTATAAGAAATAAAAATAATTTTCAAATTTGAATAAATACGTGGGAAGATATCTTTTCTTGAACAGCCAGTAGCCACTCACAGCATGTGCAGTCCTCGCAATTTTCGGCGGCAAAAGGCAATTGCCGCCGATAATGCCGCCGAAGATTAAAATATCGGCGGCAATTTTTTGCCGCCGACGAATTTTTGTGTCACTGATGATGCTTCACTGCCTTCTCAATTCGATTAATTCTTCCAAGTATGAACATATGATTATGATTTTAATTATTTGTAGTTTACTTCACAGAAAATAATTCGGGAAAGTGAGCTATTCTTTTGTGAACACTTTTATTTTTGTGGCTTATTTTAAAATACATCGAAAGTAGTTCTGATATACTTCATGTAACTTCAAGTTCCACCAAACATACACACCGCTGGCCACGTGTAACGACGGGTTTGGTTTCGTCCATGTGCTTCGATGACATATAATGAGAAACTGACGATGATATTTATATATATATATATATATATATATATATATATATATATATATATATATATATATATATATATATATATATATATATATATATATATATATATATATATATATATATATATATATATATATATATATATATATATATATATATATATATATATATTAAAAAAGTCAAAGTTATCTTTGTCATTGAGGTTTTTCTCTTATTATTCTGCTTATAAGTAATGTTTACTTTTAGTTTTAGGATTCATTTTTTACCAACAATTACCAACAATTTTAGAACAACGTCCGCAGTGTAACAAAGTTAAAACTAAAATATTGATAGCTGGTCTCAATGTTATTGTGTGTGAAACAACGTTTCCTCGAATATCAAACACTTTTAATCAGTAGAGTCAAGAGAATATTATAAAATAATTCAGTTCTCTGTCAAAGTGTCATTTTATAAGAGACAACAAAATTGCCGCCGAACTGCCGCCGAACTTCGAAATATCGGCGGCAATTTTTTGCCGCCGAAGATTTATCAAAATTGCGAGGACTGCATGTGGCCTAATTAATTGACTGGTGTCAGGTTTCAATGGGACATATTGCTAAACCAATTATAATTTCGGATTCCTTGTTCATCTAGCTTTAAAATAATATATAGTTTGTCATGGTTCAGGTAAAATGCTTTTCTGTTATTGCAATTTTACTAACACTACTGTAAAATCGGGCTGTTCAGGTAGACCCCCGCCTTAACATTAAAAAATATTCATGACTTTATGAACTTTGGTTGACATGAAAAATGTTCATGACTTTATGAACTTTGGTTAACATGAAAAATGTTCATGACTTTATGAACTTTGGTTAACATGAAAAAATGTTCATGACTTTATCAACTTTGGTTAACATGAAAAAAGTTTGTGACTTTTACATATACTAATATAAGTCTAAAACTCTGTGATTTCACATGAAGATTCGGATACGCTTTCATACTAATGCTATTATTTATTCCAAAACGGTAATTTATTCAAAAAGGGTAAAGTTTTTATTTTGATTTATTTTATCTGTAAAGCACAGTAACCCATGACATGCAAGATTAGAATGCGTTCTCCTTCGTCGAACGCAATATATATATATATATATATATATATATATATATATATATATATATATATATATATATATATATATATATATATATATATATATATATATATATATATATATATATATATATATGTATATATATATACCTGTATATTCAGGTCGCGAAATATAACTGTTAGCTTGTCGCCGGTCAAGATGACCGGCCAAGTCAATTTTAGCTCGGACATTCAGCTAAAGCCTGAAAAACCGCCTTAATTCCATAATCGCCATCGGTAAACTCCTTCACGTAAAATGCATTGCGCTTTAGGCTTTTAGCTTATGTTAGCCATTGCATTTACACGCGATACAAGACTGAAAATGTGCGAAAGTACCGTCACCTAATTATCTGGAGCAAAAAAGCGAGACGAAAACGGTTTTTGAAATATTTAACAGAGAGATTTGGGAAAATTTGAAGGTGTGTAATGTTTTGAATTTTCAAAACATATATGTATAATATTTTGACAGTTGGAATTAAATCCATGCAGTGTAAAATCAGGCTTGGACTGGCTATTGTGCCATCTTGTGCCAGAACAATGGCACTTTGTGGCAGCACAATGGCTGGCCATTGTTCTGGCACAAGATGGCACAATGGCCAGTCCTAGCCTGTTTAAAATATATACCATTTGTTCTTTATAATACTGCTGAATAGTAAGTGGTAGTACAAATTTTGGAATTGCATGTACAGTATGTTTATTATTTGATTAAAATTATAAATACTATATGCTTGATAATTAGCCTATACAGTAGTTTAGGGTGAAAAAAGATGCATACTATTGCTGTGTTTATATGACCTGGGCCTGGCCTACAATTTTGTAGCAATAAACAAGCATTACTATGTATACTTGTCAGTGCTAATACTTAATATATACACTGATGTAGTGAATAAGGGAGAGCTCGAGGGGAAACAGACGATACAGTACATGGATGATTGTCAAGCAAGCTCATATCCTTAGAAAAATTATTCTCTTTCCCGGACAGGGATAACTTCCTGATTTCCAGTGAGATGCTCTAACCATTGAGCTACCAAGACTCAGATGGAGAGTGAAGGTTACATTGATGTACTGATTCTATTGATATAACAGCAGTGTATATATTAACACACCCAATCATTAGTCATTACTGAAATATATAGTAACTGCTGTGCATAGGCAGTACATATATCATTAGAACCAGTGCATCATTGTAACATTAGAGGCCGTCACTGGCAATAAGAAGCTTATAATTTTTTCAACCAGGAATATTATGTTTCTGACGATATGATCTTGACGTCCATGTTTTGTATACTGGCATGTATTCCATATATAATCTGTTTACAGTACTCCATCCATTATGGAACATGTTAGACCTACAGTACTTAGCTGGCCTAGTGGGTCACAACTTATTCTGTCAATGTAAAATACAGCTTATTATTATTATGTTCACATTGGGTATGTTGACACTACTATGTGTGTTAGCTAGATATAATTTAGATACTATAGTACAAAAATGCCATATATATGCTTTGTTACATGGCAAATATGGTATCTGCAATCTGCATTAGGCATTATTATTATTAGTATTATTGTTAATGCATTATTATTATTAGTATATTAATAATAATAATAATAATAATAATACAATAATATTTATACAGGATAGCCCCTTCAATGCTAAAACTGGTATCAATATATGGGTATTATATATATTATATATATTAGTAAATCTAATTTGAATGGACCCCTATACATTTGCACTATATGCATGCCATCCGTAGACATTTGAACGAATTTGATTTTTTTAAAGGACACGCATTGTATGATAGAGATGCACTTTCTTCCTTAAGCAGCCTTTGGTGTCTATATACAAAATACTGCATTGATTATTTCGTGAGTCATCAATATTGTGATAAAAGTAATTTCTTTCTTAGTGATTGATGGTAGAAACAGCAGCAGACCCCCCACTATTCTGTTGCTGCACTCAAATTAAAAAGTTTAATTGGGCTGCATGTATTTATTTTGATGTCCTATGAAACAATTAAATTCAGACAATACAAAGCTCTGAGAGATATTGTCCACTGAAAATTTATTTACTGTAGTTTGGCAAATGAAGTGGCTATTATCTAATTCAAGTAATTTAGAACTAAAAGAAGTACTGTACTGTAAGTTTCAAACAGCAATTGGGCGAGGGGTTGTTGCGTATACCTATTTCTAGTAATTGTGATGGGATTGAGCACGATTGAGGAATTGACATGTGTAGTAGCCGGGAACGGCCGCAAGATAATGTTTCCGCTTGGTGCCGTGGTGTTTTGTTCAAGGGCACTGTATGTACTGAGGAATCACGGATGTTTTTATTACCGGCGAAAAGATATCAAAGGGTTATCGGTGAAAATGGATGACGTCACAAGATCATTTTGTAAAATGTCAAAATTCCGATTGATATTGGTCGTCGTTACATAAGCGGCGAAGACGCAAGAATTGAGAGTAAATGCTGATTTTCAGTGTTGTGTTTTCCACGGGTACGAATACGTACGTAAAAAATTTAATATAATTGAAAATATTCAACTTTATATGTACGTAAGTAAAAAAATATAGTAGTTTATCGTCCTATTACTTTAAAAAAAAGAGAATGCGGGCACTTTTTTTTAAAGATGGCTTCCCAAAAACAAAACAGATTTTCGATGAAAATAAAATTTAAAAAAATTGATGTGGCAGGATAAAAAGATGCGGGAGTGGACGATAAACTACAATATTTTTTTACTTGGCCTTGCGTACGGGTGAGAAAACGCAACACTGGAAAGCTGATTGATGAACTGCTCTAAACGGCACATGATATAATTGTAATCTTGATGTATGGGATTCATTGACAAGCGCGGTGGAAGAGGCATTTTCATTATTCACCATCGAACCTGCATGGGCAAGATTTGTGTCGCCGCGTCCACACAATTTCATACGCCAGAATGACAATCGTATCGTCTAGATAGGCCTTAAAGATTTTTAAATGGATCACTGATCCAACGCCCGGCCTCGCGGACCAAAACTACGGAAACTTTTGAATTTTTGTGAGAAAAATAGGTTATCATTGCATCCACGAGACCATCCACAGGCTGCCTTTGACTTTCAGTAAAGCAGTAATAAAGAAATACCTAATGGTTTCCGTGTTGACACTGTGATCCAAACACGCGGGAAGTTGCGAGAATGGAGAAAAGCGTAAAAAGATTGTAAAAAAGACGAGCCGCTAGGAGAGTGTTTTTTAGCTTTTCGAAAGTCTAGCAACTTCGCAAGCGTTTAGACCACAGTATCCACTAACACGGAAAAACCATTTGGTATTTCTTTTATAAAATAAAATAATACAAGAGAACGAGCAACGAAACTTAAAGAAATGTTTGGCGGGAAATTTCCGTGTTTGGATGGCTTGATCCAAACACGGGTATTGACCAATCAGAGCCTGCGTAGCATACATGTTATTTTATAAAGCTGGATATTGGATAGCAATTAAAGATTGAATAATTAATTTTTTCATTTTATTTTTTTCTTTAAAAATAGGTTGCAAAAAAAGCTGCTGAGACAACAGAATGTTCAACCTCTAAAACGAATGAGCCATATTCAGATCAAACTGCTGTTGTCTTTATAAATGTATGTTGAATGAACATAAACAACAATATACAAAAAAAGCTGCAAAGTTCTCTAAAGAATCATGGATATAATATTCCTAAAATGGAATGTTATAACCTTATGGCTCAACCATATCAAAATATCAACGTTTCTCTGAGCTTCCGTCGTACGTTGTTCATGACCTCCTCAGAGCAGACGAATACATATGAAGTATGTATACATATGAATACATACCGTTTACATATGAAGTGCAACAATGAACATTTTATCTTTTTAGGCGTTGGAAAGCATGGGTTGGAAAAATCGACTCGCCAAAATATTTAAGGAAAAAAGTAAATTTGGTGACGATAACGCGATAGAAAAGTATGTTTACCCACGTTCATTTTACAAAGTTAAATTTTTACCATTTAATGCTGGTTATCATGATATTATATCTCATTTCATGATTTTTATATTACTGTTAACTGCAGAAACTTCTACGAGAAGACTTCTGCATTAAATGAGGTGATCTCTGTAGAATGGTGTGTTGTTTGAGCGGGGGTGGTAACGTGACGTTACACATATACGGGCTCTTTGCTTGAGTATATATATATATATATATATATATATATATAGTTCAATCTACAGACACCTGTTTCGCTGTACCACAGCTCATCAGTGTAGCTTGGAACAATCTGGATGAGTCTGGCTGGACTATTATTATACACTTACGATCGTCATTGACAACCGCTTGTGGGATAGCACCGGCGATCAGAATATCCAGATAGCGTGAAGTGCGCATGGGGCCAGAGCGCTCAAACTGCCACAATGGTAGCGAGCGTTGCATTATTGCTAAACGACACCCACGCTACTTCACAGAGCGCTCAACAACACCGAAGTGAAGGAGCGTACATAGTATATATATATATTATATATATATATATATATATATATATATATATATATATATATAT
The DNA here is from genome assembly GCA_035772405.1 of Chrysogorgia sp. JL179-B06. Classification (NCBI taxonomy): domain Eukaryota; kingdom Metazoa; phylum Cnidaria; class Anthozoa; order Scleralcyonacea; family Chrysogorgiidae; genus Chrysogorgia; species Chrysogorgia sp. JL179-B06. Next base: position 225,745 of record JAYKKM010000183.1, on the reverse strand, counting down.
ATATATATATATATATATATATATATATATATATATATATATATATATATATATATATATATATATATATATAGACTTCTATATATTTTCTTCTATATATTTTCTATATATTTATATTTTCTATATAGACTTCTATATATTTTCTATATAGACTTCTATATATATATATAGACTTATATAGACCGCAAGCGGTTGTCACTGGCAATCGTTTGTGTATAATTGGTACTTATGCCCATATCTAGATTGTACCAAGCTACACTGATGAGCTGTGGAACAGCGAAACACTTGTCTGTAGATATTGTACTATTACGCTCCTTCACTTCGGTGTTGTTGAGCACTCTGTGAAGTTGGTGTAGGTTTTTATCCCGCAAGCGGTTGTCACTGGCAATCGTTTGTGTATAATTGGTACTCATGCCCATATCTAGATTGTACCAAGCTACACTGATGAGCTGTGGAACAGCGAAACACTTGTCTGTAGATATTGTACTATTACGCTCCTTCACTTCGGTGTTGTTGAGCACTCTGTGAAGTTGGTGTAGGTGTCCTTTAGCGATAATGCAACGCCCACTACCCTTTGTGGTAGTTTGAGCACTCTGGCCCTATACCGCTTCACGCTCTCTGGATGTGCGCATGACCGCTGTTTATCCCGCAAGCGGTTGTCACTGGCAATCGTTTGTGTATAATTGGTACTCATGCCCATATCTAGATTGTACCAAGCTACACTGATGAGCTGTGGAACAGCGAA